>RJWM01007252.1:0-79194 GCA_004363535.1 Dasyprocta punctata | reverse complement strand
AAGCAGACCCTGGAAAGCACCCATCAGTGTCCCCTGAGGGTGGGGAGCTCCTGGTTCCCAAGGAAACCAATAAGATGTGTGATAGGCAAGGAGTCAGAGAAAGGAGCAGGCTTGTTTTCTTTCTCAAAACAACAATTCATATAACAGAATCCACTGTGAACATTTTAAAAGAAAGAGAAAACATAGAGAAGAATTGTAGAAATGCAAGCCACCTTCAATTTCACCATCTAGTGTTAACTACTGTTACATGTTAATGTGTATCCCTTGGGCCTTTGTGAGTGTGTGTTCAAACAAAATTAGAATCATGCTTTATGCATAATTTTTTATTTGGCTTTCTCCAACACTCTATATAAAGCTCTTCAGCATGTCCATGAGGCTGTAGGCGTCACAAGGGCAGGAACCATGTCTGCTTGATAATCATCAGATTCTGCATGTGTGCCACACTCAGAAAGTATTGTCAAAATGCTAGTTGCAGGTAACATTCATCAGGTAACTTGTAGGCATCTCTGTTCATCATTTAGTTACATCCTCACAAGCTGCTACAACAGGCTGTGACCCACATCTTATGGAAGGGGAAACTAAGGCCAGAAGAGTGAAGCTTGCCCAAGGTCAATACCACATCTCTGCAGCAATATGTCCTTGCATGTGCGTTTTCCCACTTACCACCTTTCCTTGATACATTCCACCTGTAATCAGAGACTGAAGAAACAGCCCTGCTTTGCTGTGACAGGCCAGGACTCCTCATTTGGAGAGATGGTTCAGTTCAGCTGCCCCTGGAGCTGTGTTTGAGTGGCCTCCTGGTCTTAGTTCAGTTCCACGTAGCACCCTTTGCCAGCCTGGATCCAGGATGGCCTTGATCTCCCCCCATATGGGACATGTTGCCTATAACCTGCCTGAGCCAGTTACATGTACCAGTGTGTGTGTCTGCCCACTTTCCCAGGGGTCATGTTTCAGATACCCTGCCCTCATTGTCCTTTGGTCCTTTTTCCTGTTTCTGGGCATGCTGGTTCTCTAAACAGCTGCTGGCATGTATGTTTTTCTCTGCATGAGGACTTTCTCTGGTCCTGGAGCCTGCACTCCTCCCAAGTCCACCAGGGATAATCAGATTCCCCTGGGAACAAACCTCAACCTACTGCAGTAGGAATTACCATTTAAATACTCCAGCTTCTCTGCTCACTCTGGAGTGGTGGAGGGGGAAGCTCTGTGGCACTCAGCAACCCCCATCCACAGCAGCAAAAGAGCCTCCAGTTGCCCTTGCTGATAAGGGGCTTGCTAATAAACATTGTACTAGTGCCCTTCCCTTCCCCGCCTCACCTCCCCATCTCCCTTCCTGGTATATCAGTGCTTTCTGGGGATCCAAAATAAAATTGGCCCTTTGGATAAGAGAGCGCAAACCAAGACTTTCACTCTCTTCTTTCCTGAGTCTACCAAGCATCATTTCTTTCTCTTTAGTCTATTCCTTACACTTCTCCATAACATTATCTCTCAAAATATTGTGTCCACCCTACTATTCAGATTTTCCCCAGCCTCCAAATAGAAGTCTTCAACTCATGGTTGGGGCCTTGCATGTTTCTTCCCACTCCAGGTCCCTGGCTCCCTCCCGAGACCCAGCTCTTCTCCTAGGCACGGGCTGTACCAGCTACCTCACATCTCTGCCTTTGTGCATGCCGACCCATCTGCCTGGGTATGCCCTTCCCTATCCGATTCACTCCAAAAACTTCTACTTATCCAGCAAGACTCATCTCAGAAGTCACCTCCTCTCAGAAGCCTTCTCAGATCACGTTAGGAAATGACAACCTTCTCTTCTTTTGTGGCCCAATAGTATATTATTTGTCTCTTTTGTCCAAGTCTTCCTTGATTGTAACTATGTTTATGCTTTCTCCCACACAGGACTGTGAGATTCTTAAAGGCAGACTCCGTCCTCTTACCTGTTAAGCCAATGCCCAGAACCAAATTTGGGACAAATTAAGACCCCAATAAGTAGAGGTTCTCGCTACCCAGACTTACCTAGTTTCAAATCTTGGGAACCAAGCAGGTCAAGATAGCATGGTGTCCCTCAGGTTCTGAATCCATTGTTCAGTGTCCCATTACCTGCAGTTGGGAGTCCTGTGGACTTCGGTGCCAATGGGTACTTGGATATGAATGAATGAATGAATGAATGAATCCAAAGCTGAGGATGCTCATCAACTCTGGGCACAGACCTGTGTGAAGTTGGTGGAGAGAAGGGAAGAGGGAACATAGAGATGCCAAACCCGAGCCAAGAAAGTTGTTTTGCTTTGGAATATATTATTTTTGCAGGTTGCTATAGTTACCGCTGTGAAATTAAAAATTAAAACCTTGTGAAAGAGAGAGGGTTGACTGAGATGAGGCAGTTCCTTGACAGGCTGAGTTATTTATCTTTTCCCCATGTAACATCTGGTTATGTGCTTGCAAATTTATTTTTAATTCAGAGCTCTAAAAAGGATTTCGCGGTGGTGCGTGTTGCCCGGATGATAAGTTCGGGAGGGGGAGGGTTATCGGGTGGTATCCAGGGGCGACCGGTGACCCCCAGCTTGTCCCCTGGCTCTTGGTTCTGCTTCTCATGCAACCTCTAGGAGCAAGGGGGTGGCTTGAATGCATCTGGACCCCCTGCCAATCAAGCGGCAGCCGTAACCATGGTTCCCAGATGCAGCGCGTGAATGGAGGCTGCTATCTGGTTCCTGTGGTTCTCTGAGCAGGAGGACAAGCATGGCTGGGGGTGGAGGAGGTTCACATTCCTGCCTTTCCACTCTGACCCTGAATGTCTGCTGGGATCTGCCTGAATCCCGTAACCTCACACCTGGAAGCCTATGGTTGTGGTTTAGTGGAAGCAATACTGACCGGAGTTAGATGTGGGGTCTGGGTCCAGCTCAGTCACTACTGGCTATATGACCTTAAGAAACCGCCTGCCCTCTTTGATCTCAATTCTCCTAATTGTTCATGGAGCGGCTGGACCCTGCAGTTCCCCCCTCGAAGCACTATCGTAGGTGTCTAATGGTTGCCTGATATCATTGGTGCCTTTGTGCTTACCCCCACTGCCAAAGGTGGGCAGC
Organism: Dasyprocta punctata; assembly: GCA_004363535.1. Lineage (NCBI taxonomy): Eukaryota > Metazoa > Chordata > Mammalia > Rodentia > Dasyproctidae > Dasyprocta > Dasyprocta punctata. The sequence continues at coordinate 76,123 of RJWM01007252.1, read as the reverse complement.
CTGGGCTCCCTTCCTTTGACAACCTTTCTTCCACCTTCAGCCTTTGCCCTCAGTATTCCCTGTGTGAAACTCTCTTCGCCCAGAACTCGTCAGGACTTCCTTTTCCGCCCTCATCCAGATCTCCACCAAAATGTCATCTCCTCAGCGAGGAGAAGGGTACACGCCAATCTGACATAGCCCTCTCTCTTCTCCTAATGTCCCTTCCACCTCACTTGACTTTGTCCCTCATAGTTGTCCGTCGTTTGACCTTGTCTGCAGTTCTATTTTCTTTGGTCTCAATTACCTGCCGTCAACTACTGTTGCCATGACTCCATGATCCTCCTCCTGGTTCATCATATGGTTGGACTGTGCACAGCAGCCTGTCATGATGTGTGTCACTCATCTCCCTGGATGATGTCACATTGTCACAAGGGTGAGTGTGGTATAGTAAAATGTTCTGAGACCCCACATTCACTTAACTTTTATTATGGTATATTGTTGTAATTGTTCTATTTTACTATATTATTGTTCATCTCTTACTGTGCCTAGTTTATAAGTGAAATTTTGTTATGGGTTTGTATGTGTGGGGCAACATGTGGCATGGGTAGGGCTGGGGACTCTGTGGCCTCAGGCATCCCCGGGGGATTTTGCAACATATTCCTACAGGAAGGAGACCTGCTGTAGGACACTCTTTCTGTCTTCACTTCTAGGATGTAGACTGGACAAGAGCAGAGACTATCTGTGTTGGTCACAGATGTGTCCTTGACGCCTAGAGCAGAGCCTGGTCCAACATAGGACTTTGTAACTCTTTCTTGAGTAAATAAATGAGTGGGTGAGTGAATGACTGAAGAAAACCTTTATTGATGCCTGCACCCCTATTCCTTGTAGGAAGCAGGCTAGGACAGACTAGGTTAGAACTGAAGGGAGGAGAATAAGACAAGCTAGGAAAAATGAAGTCAAAGGCTATTGTGAAGAAGGAAGTAAATTCCTCATAATGACCAGTGTGTGTATGGGCATGTATCTGAGGAGGGGTCTTTTCTCAGATGTAACAATAGCCCTATAGGGTGAGTGATAGAAAATAATTATATATATTATATATATATATATATATATATATATAGCCTAAGTTCTCATATAATTACAAAAGCAATAATAATGGTCATGTATGGAGTACTTATTGCAATGGTTTAGTTAAATTAACTCTGATCTTTATAAAACCCTGCAAGATTATTGTTATTATTATTAATTTGCAGTACTTGGGATCAAACTTTGGTGTGCTTTACCCTGAGGTACATCCCCATCCCCTTCCACTTTTATTTTGAGACCTAGTCTCACTAAATTGCTCAGGCTGTCTTGAGCTTGTGATTCTCTTGTGATTCCCACTACCACTAAGTGTCTGGGGTTACAGGTGTGTACCACCACAGCTGGCACATTATTATTTTCACTGTTGTATCCACAGTGCCTGGAAATTAGCAGAAGCCCAATACAAATTTGTGGAATGGATGAATCTCCATTTTACATTAAAAGCATCTGATCAGAAAGGGTGAGTGATTTGTCTGAGAACACACAGCTAGCAGTGATAGAGCCAAGATTTGAGTTGGGTCCTTTGGCTCAGTCCAAGTTGGAGGAGAGGAGTGTTCCTCCGCCCCTCAGTGTTGGTTCCAGTCGCTACTTCCCATCATTGCCCTGAAGCAGTGTCTTTCCATCCTTTCCCACACAGACCCTCACAACTTGCCTGGCACCCCATTTAGCAGAGTCTGAAAGACCTCAGGCTAGATGGAATGGAAATCAGGCCAGGAGGGTTTAGCCATCAACACAGCAAACAGCCCAGCCCTGGTGTCTTTGAAGCTTTCTGGCTCACTGTCATCCTTCACCGTGCCTGCTGGGAATGACGTGGGAAGAGCAGGGAACATTTGTGGGCAGACAGACTTCTCGACAGGTCTGGACCCATTACCCGGGCTCCCCTGTGGGTGAGCTCCAGAAGCTCGGCTGAAGCCCCAGGCCTAGTGCTCAGTGGGGATGAATAATTAAAGAACCATCAGGCCAACAGTTTGGTGAGGGGGTGCATGGAGCTGGTAACACCTCATCCCAGCCTGGCTCTCAATTTTGGTAGAGGCTGTTGTTCAGTCGACTGGTTTGGTGGTAACCAGAGCAATTTATACCACTACAGAGGGCAACCTCAGGGGTGCAGAGCAGCCAGGTGAACCTAGGTTCAACTCTTTTGCTCATGGACATGTTAGGTGACCTCGGGCCTGATTTGTGTTCTTTCCACTCTTAATGCCATTGTTTCTTCTCATAAATGGGAATGTGGGCTTTACTTTGAGGAGTTGTCAAGTAGGTGCAGGCAGGTGATATAAACTGTAAAGTGCCTGGTAAAGGTGATGAGCAGTGTCAAGAGAATCTCCTGCTCCCTTGTTTACTATGCACTTCCCCCACCAAGCTGTGAGCTTGGGCGACACTCTGCTGGCTTTGTCTACTTTGAGCCCCTGGAGTGTGATGCCCTCCCCTCCAATTTTCTAGCAGTCACAGGCACAAGGATATGACTGATGACTGTGGGCAGAGTCAGTGTGCTTCCCAGAAGCTCATGGAGCTGGTAGCTCTATGGTGAGGGTCTGCTGTCATTGGCCTCTCTGCTGGGAGACTGCAGGTGGGGCCTTGGGGCCTGGAACCTTCATGGCAAGACATGTTTCCCCATTCATTCTTTAAGATTCTCCACTGGGGACTGTCCTGGTGGCCAGAGGAGCTTTTATCAGCCTGGTCCAAGCAAAGGCCTAGCGCTGGAGTGTTTTGGAAGAGAGGGGAAGGGAGTGTGTGATCCCAGAGAGGGATCATAGACGTGGATTCAGGCAGTTCTAGGCTCCCACCTAAGCCTCGCTATTTGGAAAATTTAGTAAAGGACTCAGCTGTAAGTGATAGAAACCCTATTATGGAGGTATACTCTAGTTGGCTCTTACTGTCTTATATGGCAAAGGAGTACACCTGGGACCATGACTCTTATCAGCATCACTGGAGACCCAGCTCTGCTTGCCATTTATCTTTGCCACCTCTAACATGTAGTCCTTTATTCTCATTCCTGTTGTCTGTAGTTTGCAATGTGACAGCCACGTGTCAGGCATTGCATCCCTGTTCCTTGTAAGAAGTGGCAGGGGCGGGGGAGGCAGAGGTGAGGGGTAGGCACAAAGGAAAGAGCTTTCTAATGTGGAGGCACACTGTGTCTGGACTTCTCCCTCAGTCTAACTGGCTGGGTCAGTGTCATGTGCCACTCCTAGTCACGAAGGAAGTTGGGGACATTTGTATGGAGGAAGCCATTGGCCACAGCCCTACAGCCTCCAGTGGTTCCCTGTTCCTGGTTGTCCCCTTTGCCCAGGCTCACTGATGTCCAACCTTCTGGACAGAAGGTCCTCTACCACCAGCAGCATAGTGATCAAGATGTGGGGTGTGCAACTAGGTTGCTGGCCCTGAGTCCCAGCTCCCCCAGGTGCCAGCTCTGTGGTCTCAGGAGGGCTCTTGCACCTCCTTATGCCTCAGTTTCCTCTTCTCTAAAATGGGAATCATGTTTACTTCCCCAGGGTGGTTTTATGAGAATGTAGTAGTAGTTATGGCATGTGAAGGATTTCAAGTTGTGTCTACCCTGTAGTAAGCATTTGGGAGAAAAAAGTAATTCATACTACAGTACTGTTGTTTTGACTGTAGTTACCGCAACAAGGCCTCAGATGCCTGACGGGTGGTCTCACCTGTGCCTGACCCGCTGTCTGGCTTTGGACAATCTCCTCTCTGGTGGAGTCCGCTCTGTGTGGTGAGGGTCTGCTCTCATTGGCCTCTCTGCTGGGAGACCGCAGGTGGATCCTGCCGGACATTCAACGTGGCCTCATCCTGGAGGGCAGCTGCCTAATCCTGGAGGAGAGGGTGTAGTGGCAAGTTGAGAGAGTCTCCTAAGATTATAGATTCCTGGTATCTCCTCCCAGGCTTGGTCCTGGCTTGGCTGTTGGTGCTTCTCAGTGTCTGAGAGGCCCGAGCTGCCTCACCCCCACCTCCATTCTCAGCCTTCTCTTCTCTTGCCCTGCTGACAAAGTGCAACTGCTCCTTGATTCCTTCCTCTGAATATTATTTCCTCTGCCAACTTTCCAGTAGGCTGTGCCTCCCTTCTGAGGCAGCTTTCTGCTGTGGAAGGCTCTGGGGAGGCTCTGAGAAGGTGACATTGAGTAGAAGTGTGCGGTTCATCTGGGTCAGGGTACAGAGAGGGTCAGTGGTCTCTATAGGCACATGACTTGGTTGCTGTCATTTATGACAGAGTGGCTGAGATGCCCTTTGTCCTCCAGAGAGGACTCTTCTCGTAGCCGCCCAGAGACCTCAGTGAGCACCCATTCCTTTACAGGCTTCAGTTTCCTCATCGGTGCAATGTGGCAGCAGAATGCTTTTTTGTTTGTTTGTCTGTTTGTTTGTTTGTTTTTTCTTTATGGCTTTTTGAGAAAGGATTTCACCATGCAGTCCAGACTGGCCTTGAACTTACTTGGTGGCCCAGGCTGGCCTCAAACTCACAGAGATCTTCCTGCCTCAGCCTCCTGAGTGCTGGGATTACAGGTGTGTGCCACTACCCCTGGCCAGAATGCTCTAGTTTTGAGGAGGCCAAGCAGATTGGATTTTAATGGCAAAGAACGTTTGAGTCTTGGACCATCCTCTAAGGTGGAGGGGCTGTGGTGACACTGAGCTGTGTGGTAACATTGGCCACCCATCCCTTGATGGTGTGTTGAGGTGATTATGGGAGGGAAGGGAGCCAATTTAATGGGTTCCTGTGCTCCTGGCCTCTAGTCTATCAGTTAGGGCAGATTCTCTTTGATCTATTTCTTACTTAGCATTACTGAAATTCTCATTGGTAGACAGGACTCTAAAGTTAAAAGCAAAAGTTTGCAAGTAATAACTAACACTTTATAAATTTACTGTGTGTCAGGCACTCTGCTAAATGTTCCACATGTATTCATTTATGTAATCTTACAGTAATGCAGACAGAGAGGAAGGTACTATTATTGGTTCTGTTTTGAAGGCGAAGAAATTAAGCTAAGAGAAGTTGAATAACTTACCCAAGGTCACTCAGCAAAGTAAGTGGGATCCAAACCTAGCCAAGCTGTCTGACTCTTAACTCTTTTTTTGTTTGCTTGTTTTTCAGTCTATCCTTCATGCCATTGGAATTCCTGCTACAATATTCTCCTGAAGCATGACTTCAGCTTGCATACCTGCAGGGGTGGTGCACTGCTCCCTACCTCCCTGGGGATCAGTGGCCAGCTGTACCAGTGTGAAAACTCTACCCTGAGTTTGTGGACTCCTTAATAAGTCCTCAAGATTCAAAATGGTTTCCTGGGAAACAGCAGCTTGCTCAGCCTCCGGGGACCTAGTGTGGTTTGGACTACAAATGGAGAATTTATAAGGAGCCAGCAAGCTTCACATTGCATGGCCGTGGGTGGGGACACAGCATGGACATCACTCATTTCCCTCCCTAGGTGTCTTCATCTGTTTTGCACTGCTATATCAGAATACTATGGACAGGTCATTTATAAACAGTGGAAGGTTAGTGGACTCATGGTTGTGGCAGCTGGGAAGTCCAAGATCAAGGGTCTAACATCTGATCTTTTTTCTGTGCTGTCCCAAGGCAGAGAGAACATAAGGGGAGAGAGAAGGAAAGAGACGGAGAGAAAGTGATAAAATTAGTGGCTTGAAGCCCTCTTATCGAATCAATTTGTTCACAAGGGTGGAGGTTTCATGTTCTAAACACCTCCCTCTGGTCTCACATCCCAGCACTGCTACATTAGGTATTGTATTTCCAAAACAGGCCTTTTGGGGGACATATTCTAACCATCACATTGCTCTTCAGCCTCAGCTTCTGTGAAACAGTGCTTTTAAGACCACCTTCTTCACAGAGTTGAGTGAGGGTTATACAAAATAATCTATGTGGAGAGCCTGATCCATGATAGCATTACACAGATGCTAGCCAATATCTTGGCATTCTCATTACCCAAGAAGTCTTTCTTCTTGGCATTTTCCAATAATTTGTACAATGGCTTGATCATAGGATTGGTGAGGTCAGGAATTTGACGTGTGTGTGTGTGTGTGTGTGTGTGTGTGTGGTTCAAATGCTCCTCTTTGGCATATGGAAAAATTGAGTTTTGGAGAAAGGTAGAGACTTATTTAAGGTATCCCAGCAAGTCAGTGCCATAAAAATGAGTTCTGTGGAACTAAGTGAGAGGTGATTGGCCAGTTCTGCTGACCCCTTTGGAAATGTGAGGTCAGAGGTCAGAGGCAGGGCCATGAATAGGGTGGGACTTGGTTTCTTGGCACCAAGCTTCCTGGAGAAGCATAGTATAGGGGAGATTATGGGGTGCTTAATTCCACAAACCCAGATGTGTTTTCAGGGGTTTCCATACAACATCCGGGAATGAGACACACCTCAGAAGGACATAGCTTGGACCGGGCAAACATCATAGACATTCTGAAATGGCTTTTATTTTATTTTTTTTGGATAGTTTGGGGACACAGGGATAAGACAAATGAGAACATTGAGAGATGTGTTGGAGAAAGCCAAGGATTCAGCTGCTCCACCAACTTGTGTAAATGACCATTCTGAATCTGATTCTTCCTCTAGAAGATGGAAATGGGGTCGTTGCAAGAATTAAATGTGACAAGAGTAGTTGAGTAGCTGGAAAAGTTGCTAACCCAGAATCTGTCTTAACCATATTTAAAAATTAGGAGATTTGACATCAAACCCAAATTGCCTCTCTCTCTCAAAAAAGAAATCAGAAAAAATCAGCCACCTTGAACTATTTTCTCGAGAGGCCAAATTGGGTATCTCTGGCCCCTGGAGCTACACTCTCTGATCTACCAACCTGCCAATCTACCTGGTAGCTGCAGGTGGGTTAGAGGTCAGCTGGTTTGTCTTCCTGCTCTAGCAGGTCTGTCCCAGGTTGTGGAGATATCTGTCCCGGTCTAGAAGGAAAGATCCCTGGGAGAGAAGAAAATTCCCCATCCCTGGAGGGGTTTGCTCAGGGCCAGTCCAGGATGAATATTTCCTTTCATAATGTTACTAATCATTTTCCCCTGCAGGCAGGAGCTCAGGCTTCCCAAGCTCCTGCAGCTGCGGTGCCCTGTGGGCTCTTAATCAATGTTACATGGTAATTAATAATAGATCCTCCGCTCCAACTCCATCACTCCCAGTTCCCTGCTCTCTACCTCTGACAAGCTGGCATCTTCCCTGCTAGATGAGGCCGAAATCAAAGGCCTCAAATTGGAGCTGAAACCTTTCCCCTCAATAGATCCTGGAAAGGAGTTGGGACAGCTGGAAACCCTGGTGAGTCCACATTTCACTACGTTCTCTTCCCCCCTCAGCCAGTCGACCCTGCTTCAGGGTTAAGGCGTAGGTTTAGAGCCCTCCAGGGTAGAATCTGGGAATCACCGTTTCTAACAAGTTCCTGGTAATGCTGCCCCTGCCACCAATGGGCCCCTCTTTAAAAATTACTGACTCACTTAACACCTGCCAAGTGCACTGCTACACTTGGTGCCAGGTGCTGGGAACACAGCAATGAAAAAGGCAGGTAGGGCTTCTGCCCTCTAGTTCAACAGAACTGACCCAGGCCACTATATGATGAATAGGAAAGTAGGTTCTAGAAACAGACATGCTTGATCCAACTCCTACTTTGCTGATTACACTGGCTGATTCTGGGTGGTTTCCCTGACTCACAGAGTCTCCATTCCTACAGCTGTCTAATGGAAATGATTGTGTTTCCTGCCTTAAGTGGTTGATGTAAAGAATAATTGAGGAAAGGAATGTAAAAATATGTGTTCAGAAATGTTTGTTACACAAATCACATACATTAGTAATTTTGTGCTTATTATTGTGGGTCATTGTCCAAGATCGGATGTTGGGGAGCTAGAGTTTCATTTATGTATTTGTAACTTTGTTTGGCACATATGTCTTGAACATCAAGAGTATACCAGGTGTTGAAAACACAAACATAAATCCAAAAGCTAAACTCCCTGCTCCCACAGAGGACATTTTCTTATCAATAAGCAAGTATATCCCTAGTAAATCAGAGAGGTAGTGAGTGCTACCAGGAGGGGCAGGTGATGCTCTGTTGAATAATCAACAGAGGCCCCTCTGATAAGGTTGATCTTGAGCACATTAGGACCTACAGCAAGCCAGGGGGTGTCAGCAGGAAGTATCCCGGGCAGAGGGCTCTGCAAGTGAGAGGGCAGGTAAAGTCCAATGTCTGTGTGGGACTGTCATTCCTAGAGGTCTCATGGCAACACAGTCAGGGGTTTCAGACCTTTGGCCTTTAGAGGTCCCAGCAGTCTGCATTTCTCCTTCCTTTAAGGACTGACTCTCAGCCCCATCAGAGGTCCATGTCCTTGTTCCTAAGGGATGCCTAGCCTAGTTACCAGGCTCCGCCAGCTCTGCAGCTGGCCAGTCTGTGACCTCCCACAGGCTACTTCTCTGCCGAGTTCCCTTTGCTATGCCTGCAGAGTGTGGATGATAATCTTATCTACACCTCAGTGATGGTGGGAGTTGGAAGAGCTCCAGGCTGTGAAAATGCTTTGCAAGCTGGGCACTCAACAGGAACTCAATGAATGATGGTCACTATTGTGTCTCCTCTCCTCCTCCCTTCCCTTCTCAGGGAGACCCAGGAGCCAGGTGGGAGCCCAGACCCAGAATTCTTGCTTAACCAGAGACTTGGCCTCATTTACATATATTTGTATAAGGCCCAATTGGTATATACCTCTTTTTTTCCTTTAGTTCCTGTGAGCTGACGTCACCATTTAAAAATAGGGTGTTGATCTTCCCCTTTTCCCACCACTCCCTTTGCCTGTTGAAAGCATTTCAAGCTATTAATCAAATATGCTGGGTTTGGAAGCTGTTTTCATTCTGGCCCTTTTTGCAGAGGGGGTCATCCGCTCCAAGCAGCCCTTGATTACCTGCTTTACTGGAGGGGAGACAACAGCAGTGATCTCACACAGTGGAGGGTCCTGGAAGCTTTAAAAAGAAAAGTCAATTTTATTCTTTCTGCTCACAAAAGTAGAACATACAGGCAAAATGGAAAAATATAGAACAGCAGGAAAAATTCCCCAACAAAGTACTCATAATAACCCTGACCAGGCAAAATCACCATTAACATATTAGTGTATTTCTTTCCTGATTTATTTTTTCCCCATGCCATCTTTATATAATTGAGATCATGCCATATATATATATATATATATATATATATATATAATTACAGCCGCCTTTTTCTGTGCTGTATTATGAACTTGTCAATACCATTTTTCACAACCACATAATATTTCATTGACCAGATAATTCTTTAATCCTTCCTCTGTTGGAGGGCATTTAGATTTATCCAGCTTTTTTGTTGTTGTTGTTTCATTTTGTTTTTTTACCTATGGCATTTGTGACTGTGATGAAAATGTTTATATTATTGGCTTTTGTGCCCTTTTCCTCATTTACTTTTGGTTTAATTTTTCAGGAGCAATCCCAGAGGTGAAGTGGCTTGAAAGGAAGAAGGAACCAGGTTTAAAACTCTGGAAGGATTCTGCCGAAGCAGTGTCTGGATTTGGGAATACGCTTTGGGCTGGCATCGCCATAGGCCCTTAAGTAAACAAGCCCTAAAGCAACCCCGGGACGCCCTGCTGGGAGCCTGTGAGCAAGGGCTCCCTTCCCCCACCCCTTCCACAGCTGGTGCTGCAGCCGCTCCTGCTACCCTACTCCCTGTCGCCAAGGGGATGCAAAGGCTTGGATGATCTGCTTTCTTGCAAGTCTCCCTGGGGCAGAATATGTCTAAGAAAGTATCTGAGATTCAAGAAAACTTCAGCTGTGTCTCCAAGGCAGTGAGTGTCTCTATGCTCACAAATCCTACTTTGTTAAAAAAAAAGAAAAAAAAGTGACTTGACTTTGTGTCAGTAAGGGATGCCTTTGGCTTAAACAAATATGTATTTCTAATCTTCAGTAATAAGATGCCAAGAGATAGCAGTTCGGGATATGTGCAACTGGCTAATGAGGCTGCTCAGCCTTTGGTTCCATCTCCTCTTTGGCCATCCTTGGGAAGGTGGCATTTGTGTTCATAGTTGGTGCCTCAAGGTCCCAAAATGGTTGCTATAGCTCCCAGTATCAAGTTCTCGTTCTTAGTACAAAGAGAAAGGAAAGGTAAAGGGGTAAAGAACTTTCCATTCATATCTGTTCTTTGTATCAGGTTGGTAAAAACTTTCCTAGAAGGCACAACCAGGAAATTTTAGCTTGTGTCTCATTATATAGATCCAAGTCATATGGCCGTTCCTGAACCAATTGTTAATGAAGAGAAGAAAGGTTATCACGATCTTTGGGCCAATCAAGATTCTTCATCCACAGTGTTCAGATAGGGAATACTCTCCTGAGATCAGTGGCTCACCAATGCCATGGAAAAAAAAAATCAAGGTTTCTTAGCAAGGAAGAATGGAATAGGGGTGGGGAGGATGCATATTAGTAGAACGAGGAAATTGCCACAGACTTTGTGGCAGTCTTAAGGATTTCTTCTCAGTGGATAGGCTCTTGTTGACTGATACTCATTCCTCTTGCCCACTGATTGGCTTAGGGATGAGTGTGTGGCCTAAATAGGATCATGGCATCTGTCTTATGGTGAGAAGGTTCTCCTTCCCCTGTGCAGTGTGTGGGTGTGTGGGTGTGGGGGGTAGCAGTGGTAGTTAAGTATGTGATACCTGGAACTGCTGCATCCATTTTGACCCCCTGAGGGAGTCCAGAATGAGGCTGAAGGTGACACATGCACTGAGGAAGGGATAGACATTCAAAAAAATTCCCAAGAAATGGAGCCAAGGCCTTAATCCAGCTATACTGGAGGCCTTCCTGAGATCTAGATTTTTAGTCACAAAATCTCCCATACTCTCAGGTTGTGCAAGCCAGCCTGGTTGAGGTTTCTGATGAAGCTACAGGAATGGTAACTGAGAGAGAAGCAAACAGGAACTTTGAGAAAAAGGATCATGTGGTTATATAAAGTTTGGAGAACTGGTCAAAGCAAAATTTCACAATTAGTTTTTCTGGCTTGACTTAGATGCTTTTACGTGCTGATATGTAAGTGTGAAGCTCTGGTAAGTTGGGGTGGCAGGCTCTCCTGCGTCTTTCCAGCATCCTTTTAACATGGCACCCAAGACCATACTGGGAAGTGTGGATCAACCCCACCCCACTCTACAGACCTTGGGTTTTCAGTTGGGATCATGCCTAATGGTTCACATAGGTAGAGTTAGGAAGAGAGTCACAGTGAGGGCAAGATTTTGGTTCTGAGGGAGGCCCTACATTAGATAGGCCGCAGGGCAAGGAGGCTGCCCAGAACCAGGAGGGGAAAGACTTTCAGGGGCGCTTTTTTGTGGAGTGAGGGAGGCTAGGGCAAGGGGAACCCAGGTTCAGCCCCATGTGTTGCTGCTTCTGCTGCTCACTGAAATTTTGGCTGATGGCTTCTCAGCCTCAGATGTCCTGTCTATGAAGTGTGGGGTCAGGCAGGTTGGTAGTGACATTCCTCCCTCTGGCAGGGCTGGATTGATGAGTACTTTCTCTGTGCTAGGCCCTCTGTGGCATCCTAGAAAAAGAGAGGAATACAATACTTAACTTTTCCCTCCCAGGAAGCCATGGTCTAAAGGTGGAGGGTGTGTGTGTGTGTGTGTGTGTGTGTGTGTGTTGCACATAATCGAAAGGCAATTAGGGATGGAAATAATTTTAACCCATCTGCTCACCTCTTTCTAATTATTGTTAGCAACCCTGAGGCCTTGTCCAGGTTCCGTGGGAAAGGCGCCCTAATGACTGAGTGATGTCTGCATGGACAGCAGGTCTGTGGCTGGTAGTTCCATGTGAGAGGAGGAAGGAAGAGCGGGTGCTGTGGGAGCCGAGGGGATCCCCGCCTGTGGTAGATGAGCAGAGTCCTGCTCGGGAGGTGTAGGCCCAGCCTCTAGTCACTGTGGGTGCTGTGTGTGCATTTAGGGAAAGAGCAGGCCAGGAGGCCAGGGACAGGTCACCCAGGACCTTGAAGGCCACTGTAAGGGCTCTAAGGCTTATCCCACTGCACAAGAGCCATGGTGGGTGAGGGCCAGCTGAGTTGTGCAGGGATCAGGCACAGTGGGTGTTGTAGAAGGGCCGCCCTCCACTCTGAGTGAGCTAAGGGAGGGAAGCAGGGCCCCCTGACTCTGCAGGGACCGACTTTTCAGATGAATGGAGGTTGGCCTTTGCTGACTTTGAGTAAATGAACAACCCCAGCACTACAGCTGTGGAACTGGGGGCTGCTCAGATCTGGCCTGGGGCTGCTGGGGAAGGTAGAGCTGCTGGGCTGCTGGGGTGGGGGTGGGGGGCTTGAAACCTTCAGAGTAAGGTGGTCATTGACAACTTCCTGACCCCAGTCAGCAAGATTCTCCTGCAGGAGAGGCCAGGTGGTCAGCTTTTTTCCCAGTTACCTGGCATTGGGATGTGCTGGGGAGCCTGTTTGGCCTTCACAACTGCAAAAATAACAACAAAGACCCTTCTGTTCTTTGAGAAGTCTCCATATTAAATAAAAATAAGTAAATAATTTTTTTTTAAAAGACCCTTCTGACATTAGCCTGACCTTCAGAGTACACCCTGAATCTAAAACCTGCTCTCTTACACCGCTGCTACCTTCATGCCAGCATCTCACCCGGGTTCTCATGGGAGACTCCCCACCAGCTGCTCCGGGTCCTGATCTCTGGTCTATCCTTCATCTGCTGCCAGGGTAGTCCTGTTAGCACAGAGGCTGGGTCGCATGGCTTGTTGGGCAAGAAATCGCCTGAAAGCTCCCATGCAACTCACAGCCAGGTGCCCACATGGTACTGTGCCTCCTCCTGGGGACCCTGCCCACTTCCCTTCCTCTCCAACCTTATTCCCATCCTTAGGCTCACTCTGCTCTGGCCTTTGGCCTCCTAGGTTCCATCCTGCCTGGAATGCTGTTCCCCAAACATTTGTAAGTTCTCTCCTTTTGAGGTCTCCCTGACCACCCCATCTGAAATCACAGCCCGTGATGCTACTCTTCCTGCCCCCCTGGCTGTCTGTTTTCTCTGCGGGATGCAGCACCATCTCACACACCCTAGACTTTCCTGATGGCTGAGTCTGGCTCTCCCCTCACTTAGGGTGCTCCTTGAGGTGGTTATGGTGGTATCTCCTGTCAGTATCGAAACCCTAGAGCCAAGAATAGTTAGCATGAGCCTGTTACAGAGTGAAGGCATAACTCCTCTGAGAACCCAGGGTCTGGCCCTCAGCTTTTGCCTTCTCAACACATTCAGGAAGGCTATGCTGTGAGCCTTTATTGTCATTTTCTCCTTTTAGTCTGGAGAATTTCTGTTAACCTATCACCAAGTTTGTTTTCCTCTCTTGTGTCCAGTCTGTTGATTCTATCCAAAAAATTTATGCTTTCTGATGTCTTTCTAGCATAGTTCTGGCATTTCCAGTTGGCTTTCCCTCTTGTTAAACTCTTAGTATATTTAGGCACAATGTCCACCTTTTTTATGAGGTCCTCTGATCAGTTTATTGTGTTTAAAGTCCCTGTTTGATAGTGGGTGGCTGTTTAGTACTATGCATCAGACATTGGAAAATGATTTCAATCTTTTCAACAAATTGCTTCAAATGAGACAGTGGAGGCTAGATGGCTGGAGGTGACTTGCCCCAACCTCCTCTGGACAAGTGTGGGCACTGGGGCTTGGTTCTCAGACTGATGGCAGAGCTTCTGTTCTGGCCAACTGTCTTAGTTACTTTTCTTATTTCAGAGACAAAATACCCGACACCCAAAGTTAAAGGAGGAAATGTTTATTTAGCTCATAGTTTGTAGAGGGTTCAGTCCATAATTGGCTTGCTCCAAGGCAGGGTAGCATCACAGAGGAGAAACAGTTCAAGGTAGCAAAGCAACGAAGAAGAACTACATCTCTTTCTATTCCTTGCATCTTTTCCAGGGCATTTAGGGCAGGTAACACTCACACTCTAATCGTAGTGCCCTTGTTCCTATCATTGCACCATGAATCAACACCAGCACCCACACTTTAGCCCGACCCACCTCTGAAAAAGCCCCATCTATGATTAAATGATGCTTTAGGGGGACACCTATACACAAAGCATAATGCCAGCTCTGCTAGTTTGCTGTCAGCCAGAAGCTCTCCATAGGATATGGACTTAGCCCACCAGTTTACTCACAGCAAATGATCCAGGTGGCCTGTCCCCAAGGCACCTCACTGTGGCCAGGCCTCCAAAGAATAGAGCCAGTTCTGGTTCAAGCCCCTGTTCTTGGCCTTTCAGATCCCCACCATCTGGCCTCCTCTACCTTTCCCTTCCCCTCCCCAGGCTCCCAGCAGGGAGCCAACCTGGTCCATTCCTTTGCCAGAACCTCACTCCACCTTTTCCTGTGCCCCCACCTCCAGACATTGGTCTCCTGCTTCTTGTTCATCTGACACACATTTGATCAGTTTGAATTCTGGTCTTTGCATTTATCAACTGTGTGATTTAAGAAAGTATTCACCTCTCTTGGCCTCCGTTTCCTCATCTGTAAGGTAGAGACAATGGAAAGGCCTATGTTAGGAAATCAACATGAGAAGCCATTGAATTAGACCAGGCATCAGCAATGAACAAGGTCTGACACAGCCAGCCCTCACTAAGTGTTTGCTGTCATTAAGAGGGATTGCTGTGAGTTGGGGACAAGACAGAGGTGACCCTGACCCTGCTCTCTGGGACCTCCAATCCTGAGAGTGCCCAGGCTCGCAAACTCAATTCCTATGGTCAAAGGTAGAGATGGCACAGGCCCAGGGCAGCCCAGAGACAGGCCTTTCTTTGTCTGCCTATCTAGCTGCTTGGCTGACCAGAGGGACAGAGTCATTGGGCTGTGACAAGTCCAGCTGACCAGAGTGTGGCAGGTGCTCCTTCCTCTTGGCCTTTTACCTGCCTGCAACCAGCTAGCCACATCTGCTGTTACCTGGGGAAGTGGCCATACACAGATACATGGACAGGCAAGTACTCAGAAAAGCCAACATGCACATCTTTAGGAAGACACATACTCTGATGGCTGGACAGACAAAGGGCACATGCTTGCAGACAGAATTCATATCTGAAGCAGCTTACATATTGCACACAGATTGTGCCACGCTTTGTTTCATGCGTTTCACAGACACCAGTTCATCTGATCTTCACAGCAACATTATGGGGTCTGTTTTATTAATATCCCCATTTTGCTGATAGAGAAGGAGGGTCAGAAAAGAGCAGCTTAGGTTATTTGCCCAAAATCAGGCCAAGTATGTGATAGACCTAGGCTCTCACACAGGGAGTCACACTATTGAGGCAGGTCTCTGACTGCTGTACAGACCAGTTGCACACATGTGCAATGACACTCCCATTTCTAGACATTCAGACACCAATGTGAGTCCCGATGGGCTTGGGGACCTTCCTAGGGCTTCACAAATACTGGTGAGGACAAGACAAGGTTTCCCACACTAGATGATAACACTGCTGTTTAAACACGTGGCCTTGACAGATTCATCCCCCACGCCCACTGCCATACTCACTCTCGCAGACACTGAGACGTAGGAACACACAGTGTGTGTGTGTGCTGAGACGCCCCCTGCCCGGACACACACCCAGGAACAGAGGACAGTCATGTGGATTCTTGGCACAACCGACTCAGTTTCCTCTCCTCTATTACAGTGGCAGCTCCTCATAGGGTGGGGTGCCCCAGTGATTGCCCCCCTCCCAGGCCTGGCCCAGTGCCTGGGCTTGACAGGCTCCAAAGCTGTAGGTCTATGGGTTCTTGCCCTTATGGCTTCCTCCCAGGGAGAAGTATCAAGCCCTTTGTTGTCAAGAGCCCTGACTTAGTCAGATGGGCCCAGGCCCTGAACTCAGCTGACCTTGGAGGTAGGTGACTTTGCCCTTCTGGGTCCCGCTTAGTGCCAGAGCTTACCCTTTGATTCCAGTGGCCTTCTGGCTCTTGCTGTAGCATGCAGGGCCTTTGAATCTGCCTTGCCTGGGTGGCTCCAAACTGCTCCCTCCCTCTCCTGGACTGCAGCTCCTCCTGGCTCCCACCACTTTCCACTGCTGTGTCTTCACAGCGCTCTTCCCACTGACTCCTTTTAGCTGTCTCTTGTTCCTCTCCCTCACTAAAATCTAAGTTCCCTGAAAGGGCATTGCATGCAATCATCGCCTGAATGCTGGGGGTCCCAGCGAATGGGGAGTCAGGAAGAATGAGTCTCTGTGTGAGGCAAGGCAGAGTATATTTCCCTCGCAGACTTCTTGGAGGCTGGAGAGCCGTAGCATTACCAGCTAGAGTTCTAAAACCTCACCCAGAACTGTGTGACTGCTTGCCACCTCAGCGTCCCACAAGGTACCTGAGTGCAGGGAGCAAACTGTCAGGGTGCCCTGTCAGCACCTGCAGCCTCTCCCACCCACTTCCCTCTGGTTCACTGTGGGGTACCTGATGCCATCTTTCCAGGCCTTTCTGTACATTTTCCTCTGCACAGATGTAGCAAAATGTACATGACCTAAGTATGCCTCATCCCTCAGTGGGGTCGACCCCCATTCACTTGATAACCATTTGCAGAGCACCTCTCTGTGCTGGGCATTGCTCTGGTATCCCTGCAAGCTCCTACCCTGCAAGGTCTAGAGCTGCAGGTCTGTGGGTTTTTCTAGGTACTGATGGAAGAGTTATCAATTGGGGTAAAGGGGTCAAGGTTGATAGGAGTGGGGCAAGTACTTTGGGTCTGGGTGGTCTGGGAAGCCCCTTGGAGGAGGAGACACTTGACCCAGCTGAAGGAAGAGGACAAGCTCCTCAACCCTATCATGGCAGCTCATTTCTGGCAGAAGGAACAGCAGTGCCCAGGCCCAAAGGCTGGCAGAAGTTCAGTGGATTGGAAAAAGAGCAAAGAGGTTGGCAGACTGGAGCCAGTGGGTGAGGAGAGGGTACAGGAGACGAGCCCCCCATAGGCAGGTGGAGGTACAGAGCCTGAGCTTTGGGCTACAGTGAGGGGGAGGGTAATGGCACCATGGAATAAAGAAGCACTGAGGAGAGGCCTCCACTATGAGTTTTAAGTTTTTTCCTTTGGTGCAATTCTTTTTTTATTGTTGTAAAATATCCATCACATAAAATTTACCATTTTAGCTATTTTTAAGCATACAACTCAGTGGATTTAAGTACATGACATTGTGGTACAATCGTCCCCAGCATCTATCTCTTGAACTTTTTTTTTTTTTGATAATTTTTCAAAACTGAAACTCTGTGCTCATTAAACACTCACTCTCCCTTTCCCCCAGCCCCTGGCAACCACCATTCTACTTTCTGTTGCTATGGATTTGACTATTGTAGATATCTTATATAAGTGGAATCACACAGTATTTATCCTTTTGTGAGCAGCTTATTTCACTTAGCATAATGTCCTCAAGGTTCATCCACATGGCAGCACGGGTCCAAATTTCCTTCCTTTGTAAGACTGAATAATATTCCATTGTTTGTATAGAACACATTTTGCTTGTCTATTCATCTATGATGAACACTTGGGTTGCTTCC
Organism: Dasyprocta punctata; assembly: GCA_004363535.1. Taxonomy (NCBI): domain Eukaryota; kingdom Metazoa; phylum Chordata; class Mammalia; order Rodentia; family Dasyproctidae; genus Dasyprocta; species Dasyprocta punctata. The sequence continues at coordinate 58,586 of RJWM01007252.1, read as the reverse complement.
ACCTTTGGGCTTTTGTGACTAACACTGCTATGAACACAGGGGTGCAAATATTTTCTTGAGATTCTACCCTGATTCTTTTGGGTGTACACCCAGCATTGGAATTATTGGGTGGTATGTAATTCTCTGGCTTAGCATTTTATGCAACAGAATCCCAGGAGACCAGTGAAGTGGCCCTTCTGTGCATGGCATTTAATGACCGGTCCCGCAGGTCCCTCCAGGTGGCACACAGAGGCCTACCTGTAGCTTTAGTGATTCAGGGCACTTTTGCTTTCATCCTTAATTCACGCTGGGAGTCAGGTGGGACAAAGCCTGACAAGGATACAGACCTTGGAGAGGGAAGAATCTCTGCCAGATCACTAGGCTGTGGGGTACTAGAGCTTGCAGGACTGCCTGGAACCCTGGGCCTGCCTTGGGGCTGACTGGAGTGTGGACAATGATACTGGGAAATCTCCTGGCCTCTGCTCCTGCCAGGCAGGGCTGGGCAACCAGAGAGAGCTCTCAGCCAGTGAAGGCTCTGCCCATCTGTGCCAAGACACTAACAAGCTGGAAATCCAACCTAGGGCATCCCCAGGCCCTGGAGAGTGATGGGAGGCAGCACCTCAATTAACCCCCTGCCGCCCAGGAAGCCCAGTCTGCCAGCCTACAGCTCAAGGGGCTCAGCTGTGACTGCCTGAATTGATCTGGGGTGTCTCCGAGCAGGCTCTAAGCCCCGAAGCTGGCTGCTGTTGGCTGTGCTCCCCTTTGGGAAGGCAGAAAAACTCTGACAGAGCCTCTGGGAAGGGTCCAAGGGCACCTGGCTGGGGTCTGTCCTGGGCAAGTGCACCATTTCGGTGGCCTTACTTTCCTAGGGACATTTTCTCTCCCTCTCTTTTTAATTTTGACTTTTTTGGTTAATGCAGTTCTGTGGGACCAAAGGAGGAGCAGGAGGTCCTGCTTCCCTGGGTCAGGTTCCCAAGAACAGAGTGGAGATGGTGCAGAGCCTGATCTGGAACCCTCACCTTTCCTGGCTGATCTACTTCCCTCCTGTGGGCAACCAGGTCTGTGGTGCCTTTGAACCATGTGGCCTCTCCCTCTTGTCTTGCCTCCCTCCCCGACTCCCACCAGCTGACTTTATCTCTGCCATATGGACCTCCTTGCTTTCTTCACGCGTACTGGGCCTGATCCTGCCTCCCGACCTGGACAGTTGCTTTTCCTCTGCCTGGACCTCTCTGCCACCAGATTTCACTTCCACACCTCTAGATCTTTTCACTTCCACACTCAAATGTGACCTTTTCAGTGAGTCTTCCTGGCTCTTCTGTTTAAAACTGCAAGCCACTCTGCCTGGCTTCACCTCTCTCCCTCCCTTGCCCTGCTTTGGTTTTTTTCCACAGCATTTGCCATCACTCATCACCAGCCTAAAGTCATGTGCCTTTCTCTTCCTTCTAGATGCATGCTCTATGTGGGAAGGATTTCTGTCTGTTTTGTTTGCTGCTGTGTCCCCAGTGCCTGACACAGCATAGGAATTCAGTAGAAGTACACTGAATGCATAATTTCAAGAACTGTCCCCTGCCACTGCCATGGCCTGGCCCAGGCTGCAGTCAGTTGTCCCTTGCATGTTGCACAGACCCCACCTGGCCCCCATGTCCAGTCTGGCCCCATTCAAGGAGTTCCTCCAGCAGCCAAAGCAGACTTGTTAAAATGAACCTGACCAGGTTATCTGTTGGTAGAAAGCCTTTAGTGGGTCCAATATCATGTGGAATGAAACTCAGAGTGCATAACTTGCCTTCAGGGCTCTGTCTGACCTGGCCTCCCGCTGCCTTTGGACTCATTGCCTGTCCACTTCCTTGTGGCAGCTGCATTGTCTCCTCAGGCTCCCTGGATATACAGAGCCCCCATGCTGACCTCAGGGCCTTTGCACCTTCTATCAAAGGCTAGAATGCTTTTCTCTCTAATCTTCCCTGGCTATCCCTCTGTCTCATGTCAGTGTTACCCCCTTAGAGAAGTCTTCCCTGCTTATCCTAATCCCCCACCAAGTCACTCTAACAGTGTTTCATTGTCTCCCTGGCAAGTCACACACCTTAAACTTGTTTGGTTAGCGTGTTCGTTTGCCTTTCAACTGAACCAGACTCCTGAGAATGGGCTCTCATTAGCTCACTTCTTGAAGCTCAGAGAAGAGACCAGGCATACAGTAGGTGCTCAATAAATTGGCTGGGTGGGTGAGCTAAGGTGTCCACCTTTTATTCCTGCCTGTCCTCACACATTTGTATCATGACATGCTTGTGATAAATGATGAGTTAAACCTCAGAGAGGTCAAGTGGCGAGTCTGGGTCATGCAACTGAAAGCAGAGTGTGTCTGCATGTGTCTCTGTGTGTCCAAGTGTGCTTTGTGCATTTCTGGGCAACAGTGCATCCCTGTGGATTTGTATGGCTGCTGCTGTGTGCATGTCTGTTTCTATGTGTGTTGGTGTGTGCCATTGTGAAGCCCTGTTGACTGTCTTGTGTGTCTGTGTCCCTGAGTTTGTGGGTCCAAAGCCCAATTCTGTCACACCCAGAGCCTCATTCAGTGACTCCTCTCACTTCTCTGTCTGTCCCAGGCCCTTCCAGGCTCTAAGGCCCGTTCATCTCCTGGCTGTGGAGCTCCCTGGGCACCAGGGCACCTGGGGAGCAAGAGTAGAGGGAAAAGGCACGGAGGCCTGGTGCATTCCCTGGGGCTCACAGATGCCAAGCTCGGCCCCCACTCCAGGGCCCAGGATCAGCTCCTGACTTTAAATCGCCAATCCCTGATCAAGCTGTGGAGCTGGAGCTGGGCTGGTTCCCATGGCAACATGGAAGCCGTCAGGCCTCCTGCTCATAAAACAGGTCATAAAGCAGAGAGATGGGAGGAGTAACGGGGGCTGCTAGGTTGGTGGAGGGACTGGCTGCCTGTGGGTGTTGGGAGACCCGGCCATCCACCTGGTGGGCACCAGGCCCAGGTTCCGCCTCTGCGTCTCATGTTGGACAGCCTCGATTTCCTGCTCTATGAGTGGGAGCAGTAATGGCTCTGTGTCTGCCTCTGTATCTGATACTGCCTGGATCAGGGATTGCCCTCAGTGGGAGGGCCCAGCAGGACTTGAGTCTGGGATAAACTCTCACAGCCACAGTTTTCTCATCAATACTAGAGAGCTAAGGAGAAGAAGCATGGTGAGTGCAAAGATTCAGGCTCAAGAGAACACTGGATTCAAATCCAGCTTGGATTTGCAAGCTGTGTAACCTGGGACAAGTGGTTATAAAGTCTCAGAGCCAAATCTGTTCACCTCTAAAACGGGGATGAAATGCCACTAGGTTTCTGTGGAAAACACATCCAGTAGAACCAGCAGTAGACCTGACCTGGTCCACGCCGGACTGCATAATAATAATGGCTATTAGGAATGACTGGTTACTCTGTCCCAAGGACTTGTCTCAATGTTTTACTTGCAGAAATTTGTTTTATCTTCACAAATTGTACATATTCCCATTTTACAGATGAGGCACCAAGGCCTACTCACCTAAGCAACTGGGTTTGGGTGCTCTCGGCCACACCCCAGTTCTGCCTCTCAACCAGCCAGGGCTCCTGCTGCCCTCACCCTGTACTCATTGAAGATAGTAGGGGACAGCAGTGTGCAGTCAACCCCAAGCCAGCTCAGCCCAAGGCTCTCCATGGTGAGGGCCATGAAAAGGCTTTGATGGGCATAGCCTGGAACTCTGGGAGGACTTGGGGAGGCGTACAGAAATTACCCAGAGACTCCCTCCTGCCACACCCTCCTGTAGCTCAGATGGGGAAATTGAGGCCCAGAGAAGACTAGCAGGGGACAGAATCATATGGCAAGATAGTTGCTGCTAAAATCTGAACGCAAGTCCACTTTCCCTGAGGCTCAATATAGGCCTAAGAAATCTTACTTCTAGCCTCAAGCCCTGGGCTACTGGCCATATTGAAAAGGAGGTATGAGTGGCAAAGGAGATTCCCAAGTAGTGAATGCTTAGGAGATATCAGCCCCTTTCTGTGCACCTTGTTTTGTCCCTGTCACAGCCCTGCGAGTTATAAGTACACATTATTAGCATTCAACCCTTTGAGAGACGAGAATGCTGAGGATTAGAGAGTGATTTGATTTGTTCCATATTGAAGGGATAGATAGTGAGAGAGCAGAGACCTGAACTCAGTCCTGTGGATCCCTGAGTTAAGCCAGGTCCTTAACCCTAGGGTCTTTCTGAGGTAGGACACTTGGGCATGCCCATGAGGTTGGCCTTGCATTGGCTACAGCTTGGACCTGGGGTGAGGTCAATTGACAATTGTGGCAAGAGGGAATTCAGTGTTTGCCTCTGTCTGCCTACTTACCTGCTGATCCATACACTCAGAAGGATTCATGAAGGACTTTTTCAGGCCAGATGAAGTCCGAGGCACTGGGATGGATGCTGCAGTGGATGAAACAGACAGCCCCTGGCCTCTCAGAGCCCATGTCCTGGTGGGAGAGGTAGGCGGTAAATAGCAGCCAGACAGCTGTCCAGGTGTGGCAAGAGCTGCAGAGATTGGTGGGATCAGAGGGGACTTTTTGCTCTCAGGAGGCAGGGGCTGCAGCACAGGCTGTCTGGACAAGGCTTCTGGTGTGGGAAACAGCTGGGGCAAAGGCCTCAAGGCGGGTGTTTGTCTGGCGTGTGGGAGTAATGGAGAGCAGGTCGATGTGTCTGGAGCAGATGGGGAGTGGGTGTTGGTGGGGATTAGACCAGTGCAGCCCAGTAAGATGATCTTCTAGGTGAGAGGGGAACCTTTGGAAGTTCTGAGCAGAGTATCAGAATATTCTGACTTGTCTTTTGGAGGAGACTCTGGCTGTTGGGGTGAGGCTGTAGCGTAGGGAGTGAAGGCAGAGTAAGAAGGTGGGTTAGCAGATGACTGTGGACAGGTAGGGGTCAGATGGCAGAGGCTAGGAGCAGGCAGGAGGTAGTGAGGGAGGGTTAGATTTGGGGGTGGCTTGAAAGCTGGGCTCAGGATTAAGGGCTGGAGTATTCTGATCCAGGAAGACCTGGCCTTGAGTGGGAATGGAGTTTGCGGCAGAGACCATAGAGAAAGCAGCTCTGTGCCTGGACTCTGTGCATCTCAATTTGTTGAGGCCTCACTTTATACCAGCAGTTCTTGCACTTGACTAAGCATCAGCATCCTGGGGGATCTGTCAAAACCCTGATGGTTGCAACCTATAAGAATTTCCAGTTTAGTGGGACTGGGGTGGGACATGAGAATTTGCATTTCCAATCAGCTCTTGGATGATGTGGATTGTACAGGCCAGACCTCACCTGGACAGACTGAAGCAATTGGGAAAGGAGAGTTCACAGCTGGAGGGTGACTGGAAAAAGCCAGGTGACCCCATGCTTCTTCCTCCCTGGTCTGATGGGAAGTGAAGGGGAGCCCTTGAGGTCTGTTCTCCTGCCCTCCACATTCTTCTCGAGACTGAGGCCAGGGAAAAAGAGAGGCTGGGGTTGTGTGGCCAAAGCTCCTAGGAACCTTTTGAGCCTCTGTTTCCATGGAACCCATGATAAAGGGTGGGAGTCCATTGTGCTGCCTGTGATTTCTTCACCTCCTCCAGGATTCTGTCAGCACCACTGGGCTCCAGCCCTGTGTGCACGCAGTAGGGAGGCTGAGAAGTTTGCTGCAAGACAGGCAGTGTCCTCATTTCTTTGTTTTACAACCTCTTGCCATGTTCATATCTTGCGGCTGTCAGTGGCACTGTCAGCCCTCTGATCCCTCTCTGGGTCTCCTCATGTAGGGCAATTGGTAGGACTGTACTTTCCTGCCCACTTGAAGTCAGGCATAGTCTAGCCCTTGACTTACGCCAAGATTTGCCAGCAGAAGTGAGGTGTGCCTCTTCCTGGCGGCAGCTCTGAGAGCTAGTGAGCAATTTGCTGTGTCTGTCCCCTGCTGGGAGACAGGTGCCTTCTTTACAGGAGGGCTCACTTGAGTGGGTACCTGGCTATAGATGCTACAGAGGCTGTGCCAGTGGGAGGTGGACATATAACATGAGGGGGAAACAAACCTTTGCTTTCAGCAGTCAGAGGTTTCTTGACCAGGGAATGAATATTTCAGGCTTGTCACAGCTGCACAGCTCTGCCACGAAAGCAAGAAGGAATCCGGAAGGTAAATAAATGGTTGTGTGGCTGTGCCATGTCCCCCTGCAACTTTAGTTACTAAAACAAGGGGCCAGCTTACAGGCTGCAGTTTACCAGCATGTGTGAAGGCTGGAGAACCAGGTCTGTTTGTGCCTGTGGTGTGACCAAGCCATAGTGGCTACTGTACATGCCTTGTGACCTTACTGGTGTGCGTGACAGAACCCACTGCACCTGTTTAAGTGGAGAGTTGTAGACACTTTGGCTGTGGCTGCAGAGTGTGTGCTTTACCTCTGGGTCTTCCCACCTTCTCCCCAGAGTCTCTCCTGGAAGACTGCCCTATAGGGACCATGGCAATGACCTCACTTGTCCTCTGGCTTCCCCCTGGGGTTGTGAGAGGAGGGAGGTTGAGGTGTTTGTTCCCCAGATCCCCGCCACAGGGTCATCTCTGGCTGACTGTGTCCTCCAAAGAAAGTCTACAGCTTCTATCGGGCTTGCATCTGTCTCCAGGTGGCAGTAACTTCTCTTGATTTCACTTGCGCCACCCCTGGGTTCTGCAGTACCCTTTGTGGCTCCCTGTAGCCTTCCTATCACTTTATAAGTTACCCCTTCATTAAATTCTAATCAAATGGCGCAAGCTGGGATGCTGCCTGCTCTTGCTGGGCCCCTGACTGCTACTGCTTTGAGGTACCCTGAGCTGGGCTCGAATTCTGATTGGGTCACTGCTTTAGCTGAATCATTTCACCTCCCTGAGCCCATGGGTTTTCTCTTCTGCAGATTGGAGCAAAAATAACATCCAGAAGAAGGAGGAGGGATGCCATCAGCTGTGATGTCTGCACAGTGTCAGGAGGCATGGCTGTTAGAGTTGGGAGGAAGGGAGGAATCGGCACAATAACTTCTGAGGATGGGGCTGTCAGCCCCTCTTGCCACATGGACATGAGGTAAAGGCTGTGTGGAATGGAGTGTTCAGTGCCCAAAATGGTTCAAGCCCCGGACAGACATCAGTGCAGTGCCATCAGTCCCTTTGGGGTTGTTGTTGGAATAGCAGAGGATGAGGCATCAGCCAGGCCCAATTCAAAGGTGGGCTTTACACTTCCTGCTGTGTGACCTTGAGCTGCAATTCCAGCTTCTGTCTGCCTCATATACAATTGGGATTAAAAATACCTACCTCAGATGAGGAATAAAACATGAGGCAGGCATCCTGACTCTTTTTGACTGCTGAATGCTGAGTATCTAGAACAGTGCCTGGCATGTAGTAGATGTTTAGCATTTGGTGGATGAATGGATGAGTGAATGAATGCATTTACACAGAGCACTTAGCATGGTGCCTGTCGATGTAAGTGCCAATGATGAGGAACTGCAAGTAAATAATTAGTATTATTACCTGAGCTTTAACAACAGGTAAGATGGTCGGTGGTTACCTGCTGGGTTCTGGAGCAGCCACCAGCATTTAGGTCCTGCTTCTGCTGGTTTGCAGCTCTGCCACCTTAGGAACCTCATTTAAACTTCTTCATTTGAAAGGTGAGATTGCCGCCAAAGCCCACCCACGGCCCTGCTGAGGATCATGGAAATCTTTGTGTGTACCTGGCCCAGACTCAGATGAGTGTGAGCCAGCATGGGCCCCAAATCTGCTTGGGTTGGGCACTTGAAGCACCAGTGGTTTTGCTGGAATGGCATCTGGCCTAGGCTACTTGTTCCGTGACATTGGACTGTCACTACCCTCTGAGAGCCTCAGAGCTCGCATCTGTGCAGTGGGAGATGGTGGTAAAGTGGGGGTCACCTGCACACAGTCACTCTCCTGCCCAGACTGTTCCTTGCCATACCCTCTGCATGGCCCAAGAGACGGGCGTCTAAATATGAATGGTCCTAGGCAAAGCTGGGATCAGGGCTGGCTGCAGGGAGAGAGTAAGGATTTGGCAACAGTGCTGCCAGTGGCAGTTTGTGCTCATTATTATCTTTGTGAAACTATGAGGTAATGCAGGAGGAAGGCTTCGGAAGTGGGGGGTCTTATCTCCATGACTCTTTTGTGCCATTCCTGACCTCACCCAGTGGTGGGGCCCAGCCTCTGGGTGCAGGGGAAGGTGCCAATCCCTCAGAGCTGAAAGATATTCTCCTTTCAAGAGCCATCAGCCTTCTTTTTTTAACTTCCACAAGCTGACTAGTGTTCAGAGTGTTGTTGATCCTTCCTCTCTGGGTTGGTATAAGGTGGGGCCTGGCTGGCAGAGAGGAGACAGCTGTCTTCTGAGAGCTGTTGGAGTGGGGGATGTGTGTGAGTACCCCCCACCCAGCATGGGACACATATCTCTGAGTGCCACCTTCCTCCATGTTCCCATCTTCTGAGCAGCCAGCCTCTCTCCCACTTTCTGTCTTTGTAAGCATCCATACCCTCTCTGACCTCAGCCCCCATTCTGAGTCTCCATGTCATTTCCTGGACTCCCCATCCCCTTCTATGCCCTATGTCTCCCTCTGAGATTGTGTCCCTTCCTTGAGCCCCTCAGAGTGGACACTTGGTATCTGCCAGCAGGTTGGGCTGGAAAGAACTCTGCCCTACCTTGGAGTCAGAAATCTGGGACTTTGTGCCACTCTTGTCCCTATTTGGGTCTCAATTTTTCAATCTGTGTAATGACAGGGTTGGACCAGATGAATGAGAAGATCCCTTCCCTTACTGAGAAGAAGTTTCCATAGAAACCCACAACTCTTCTGAATGGGAGGTATCCTAGCACCCAGAAGCTTTGTCTCACAGTGATGGAGCCCTCAACAGACCTCAACTTCCCCAACACAACCAGGGCTTGGCAGCAGTCTCTGTGGTGTAGTTTGGACTCACTCTTGGGTATTGGTCAGCCCTCGTATTGCTGGGACAAAACATCTGACACTCACAATTTATTTATTTAAAAATTTTTTTTTAATTTTTAAAAAAGCAAAACAAAAAAAGGATAGAAATGATACAGAATTTCAAAAAAAAGGTAGGGAATCAACATTAGTTAATATATTACATATTGTTGTCTTAGAAGTTGTTGTTCATGTTATAAAATCTAGGCAGAAAAGTGATCAATCAAACGATGACAGCACAAATTATTCTTTTTGATGAACTAACAGAAATTAGTAGTACTGTTACCTATCTAGCATACATATACATATGTACATTTATGTGTGTTTACCAACATACATATAATCTTTTTCTTTCTTCCTTTTTGACACCTACAATTTAAAGGCGAGGTTTAATCTGGTTCAGGGGATTCGACTCATGGGCAGCTGACTCCAAGGCAGAAATATCATGGCAGAAGAGTGTGGCGAAGCAAAGCCACATCTCTGTGATCCACCCAGATGATCCCAGAAGTAAGCTTTACTAATCTCTCAAGCCAACCAAGTTGACAGTCAAGGTGAACTGTCACATGCTACAAGTGTACTTCTAGCCCCACTTTTTCAAGTTTGCTGGTTCTGGTCCAAACAGGCTTCCCTCTGTCTGGATGCCACCCTTCATACCCTTCTCCCAAATCTAAAATTTAGCCAGGCTGTATGTGTCTTGATGGGGCCCAGTGCCATCTCTGTGCATTCCTTGGCTGCACACTGGCTCTAGAGCTGAGTGTGGTTAGCAAGGCAGCTGTGAAAATGTACTGCTCAGGTCTCCTGCTGGGGAAACATGTCTGAGCCCTTGAGTCCCCAGCTGCTGTCTCAGGGATGCCCCTTCATATCTGCACTGCTTTTGTTTCCTGTGGTTCTGGAGAGATGAAGAACTCCTTCAGTAAGTGACTTTGGCTCAAGGACTCCCCTTCAGGATAGTTAGACCTCTTTGGGCATGTGCTGCAGTCTGAGACTCTTCCTCCGCCATCACCTCCCATTCTAGTCCATGTGCCCACCTGACCTACAGTATCGAGGGCGGAGGCTCTGGCTGCCTCCTCCTGCCCACCTCTTCGTAAACCTCTTGTGCATCTATTAGAACCTTGATGCCTGCTTCTCAGAGGACCACACCGACTTCTCTGCTGCTGGGCTATGGAAGTTATGCACACACAGGGACTGGGGACAGCAACAATTGGTGTTAAATGAGCACATACCACGGGCCATCAGTATTTCATCTAATCCTCAGGAGGGAGGCATTCTGACCACCCATTTCACTAAGAGGAAACAGAAGCTCCAAGGAGGAAGTAACTGCACAAGCACAATCAGAAAGTGACTATGGTTTCTGCAAGTTTTTCTTGATACTCCTCTTCCCCTCTGTATTACCTTCACTGGAAGCCAGTGAATCAGGCACAAAGTCACTTTTTGTTAATAATTGTGGCCCCCTGATTGGACCCTCATATTGTCACCCGCATGTTCAAGGTTCTTCATAAATACTTACTGCAATTGTAGATGAATAAATGAGCATCAGAAGAGCTGTCAACAATGGCCAGGTGGTTTTTGCATATTGCAAAAAGACTGCACTAGGGCTGCAAAGAGAAAATGCTTTTGTCTGAAAGTGCCCAGGCCTGATAAAACATGAGGGCGTGAATTTCTATATTTACTAAACATGGTTAATTTCTCTTCCTTTCTCTTTCACACCCATCCACTACATCCTTGGGAAAATAAAGGATGGAAAGAAATAGTTAAACCTCTTAGGACTTCTGACTCTGCCACTCACAATTTTCCCAGACTCAGTTTCTTTATCAATAAAACGGTCACATTAGAGTCTACCTCATCAGGAGCTTGGCAGAGAAGACTGAGTGGGCACATGCAGGTCCATCCTCCTGCCAATGCCTCTGGTCACCCACAGAGGTGGACACAACCCCACTGGTCTGTGTGGGTGGCTTTGGTGGTGGAACATCAGTCCCCTGAGGGATACAGGAAGCCCAGGGCTGGTGCCTGCGCCCTTCCCCCAGCTGTGCAGCGGCATCCTGCCAGCCCTCACAGCCGGCTGTGCCTCAGCCCCTGGGCTGTCCCAGTTTCTGCTGACAGCAGAGGGGCCATGCATGAGTCACCACATCACCCCAGGTTTCAGCAGCTGCCCTGGGCTGACAGGATTAGTAACTGGATCACAGCGTCAGAAGCCCTGGAACTCAGGCCTGGCTGTTCCCCCCTGCAGGTGACCGTGGCACCAGCTACTCTGCCTTCTGGGACCTTGCTTCAGAGATGGGAAACTGAGGCCTAGAGAGGAAAAGGGATTTTCCCAGAGTCACACTCAAATTTAGCAGAACTTGATTTCTTAGTTCTATGTGAAGGGCTTATTCATTCGCTGCCTGAATTTTAGCTCTAAAATATCTCCATGTACTCTATCTCCACTCTCACCCTGAGGGTAGAAGGCTCGACCACTTACAGCTCTCACTTGGATGGCACTGCAGCCTCTTCTAACCTATTCTTTACATGGCAACCAGACAGGGTTTTTTAGTTATAAAAAGTAGCTGGCATGGTAGCACACACCTGTATGTAATCCCAGCTATTCAAGAGGCTGAGGAAAGAGGATTGTTTTTGTTGTTGTACTTGTTTGTTTGTTTTGAGACAGGGTCTTACTATGTAGTCCAGACTGGCCTGGATTCACTACATAGCCTAAGCTAGCCTTGAATTTGAGGTGATCTTTCTGCCTCAGCTTCCCAAGTGCTGGAATTACAGGCATGTGCCACCATGCCAGGCTGAGGATTTCGAGTTGAGGGCCAGCCTGGGCAACTTCATAAGACCCTGTTTTAAAATAAGATAAAATAAGGTAAGACAGGATAGAATAGGATAGGATAGTATAAAATAACGTTAAATTAGTTTTTAAAAAGGTCTGGTGGCGTACTTCAGTGGGAAGCCTAGGCACCATCCCCAGTATTGCAAAAACAAACAAACAAACAAAAAGTAGATTATGTTACTCCCTTCCTCAATCCCACAGTTTCCCATCTTAGTATAAAAATTGGAGCACTTGACCCTGAGCCACCAAATCCTACAGACCTGGGCCAGCCACTGGATCCTTCGTGCAAATGGGTGAAACCTGTCCTGTTGGCCTTCTCCTTTGTCTGCTGGAACCCACACCAGTCACACTCTGGCACCTATGTGCATGCCATTCCCTCTGCCAGAATGCTTGTCCTCAGCATCTTCAGGACCAGGTAGCTCCATCCTTTTATCTCAGTCATCTCCCTGTCCTCAGGGAGCCTGGCCCAGCAGTCACCTGGGCCCAGCCCAGCATGCACTCACTGCCTTGTCCCTCAACACATGGCCTCTCCAGGAGTGGTTAAGTTAGTTGCTTTACTGACTTGCCTATCACCTGTATACCCCAGAGCATGTGCTTCCTGGAGGCAGTGGCTGATCCTTCCAGTGCTTGAGCCCCCAGCTCAGTGCAGGTGCTCAGTAAACACTACCCAAGTGAGCAAAGAAATGAATGAACCAGTGCAAAGCCTGGGCCATGGTGTTGGTGGATGTGCACGGAGGAAGACCCATCTTGGGGAAAATTTACCAATAAAAAGGTCTGCCTTTATTTCCTCTCTCACTTGATCTCAGAATAGTGCCCTCTTCCTCTCTCCCAGCCCCACGTCTGCAGCTTCTAGTGGCCCAGCATCTACTGCTTGCTCTCTCCTGTTACTGACACACCTATTTGCAAGAAAACTAATTCACACTTGGGTGCAATAATGAGGTACTCCTATTCAAAGAGAATTTTTATTTTTAGCTGTCTTCATAGGTTAAAGTCAAAGAAATGATAGTTAATAGTGAAATCTCTGCCACTAGAAGAAGTTGGAAGACTGTCCAGCTCCCCTGAGATTACATCCAGTATGCAACTGTCTGTCTTGGTAAGAGCTGAGTGTAACTGGGTGTCCCCTGCCCAGGTCAGGCCCAGTTACACCACTTTCTGCATGGTGCCTGTGTGGGTCACCTCATTCCCCTCCCTCACCCTCCACTTTCCCAAGATAAATCAACCAGGTCAGTCAACACGTTTTGATGAAAAAGAAACAAGTTAGTCTTTTGACTCGACAAAGTGGGCCTTTCTCGAGGCAGAGGGGCTGGGGCAGTCGGGAGCATGTGGAATCAGCACTGCCTGGCCACGACAAGGCCCCTTTTGTGTCCTGGGACAAAGATAGAGTGTCCTGGCAAGATGGGCCAGGGCCTTTCCAACGCCAGCTCCGGCTGCCTGGATTGGCTGGCAGTCAGACAAGGCCACCCCGTGACTGGGTGGCCCAGGCTCCAGCCGCCAGCCACCTCCATCCCTCCCCTTGGCAAACAATCAAGTGGGGGAGAAACAAATCAGGAAAGCAGACCTTCTTTCCTGTCCTGACCACCTGGTCCTCACGGGCTAGGAATTCTCAAATTCCACAGACTTGGGCATTTGTGGGGTTCAGTGTCCTTGAGTCTGCCATTTCCACGGCTCTTGGAGGTAGAAAGTGTTGGGTTTGGATACAGGTTAGGTGGCTCTGGGTGAATCACCTCCACCTCTAGGAGTCTCTGTTTACCCTTAGGCAAGATGGTACAGTAATAGTTTACCTGTAGCTGTTCACATGCCTGGCACAGAGCGGGCACAATTCAGATGTTATGATGCACAGTTTCCTGATTCTCAGGTCACTTTACATCTATTATCTCATTAGAAGCTTAGAGTACCATGCCTCACTTACAGCGATAGCAACTTGGAACTTCTTTGGAGCTGAGGTACTCTGGAGGGGCACCCAACATTGCTATGGGAGACTCAGGCTGGCAGATCCAGAAGGAGATGGTGAGAGATTCTCCAAGTTGGAAACACTGAAGACACCTGCTGGGCCACACCACCTGGCCTTTGCCTATGCTGTGCCCTCTGCAGAGAAGGCCCTTCCCTGCCCTCCCCAGGTAATACTGCCTTGCCTTTTAAGACAGCTTGACCTAAAGAAGGAGGAAATTCACATTTTCTTGGGAAACCTTTTGTGTTGTTTAAAATTTTTGCCACATGGAATTTTTTAAAAAATGGAAATGCTCTGTTGAGTGGTTTATTCATCTGACAGGTATTTATTGAGTACCTGCTATCTATCAGATTCCATTGCCAGACACTGTGAGCCAAGATAGAAGAGGTCCTGACCCCAGGGGGCTGACATTGAGCTGTACAGGGCTCTTGGCCTTGGTGCCCGGCAGAATCACTTGGGGAGCCTACCCCCATCATCCCGACTCAGGGGGTCTGTGGTGCAGTGTTGGGATTCACACAGCTTCACCAGTGAGTCCAGGGGTTAATCTAGAGGAGAACATGGCTTTGGGGGAAGGAAGAAAAGGGACAAATCATAAAGATGTACACCCAGTGGTCCTAGGTACTATGAAGGAAATCAATATGGGGAAGAGGATCTAGCACATAAGGTTGCTTTTGGAGACAGCCTAGCCCTGCGGTGCCTTGGGGAGGAGACACTGCGGTGGAGAGGGACTCAAATGAGAGACTGAATCCCAGGGAACCTGGGGGAATGGTGCAGGTCCCTGAACCAGCCAAGTGCAAAGGCCCAGGTACGGGGATGGCAGTTTGCTGATAGGCAAGGCAGCAGTACGGCCAGGAGGCTTCAGTGGGACGGGAGAGCGAGGGACACCCTGTGGTCTCCCAGACCTTAAGAAGTCCACACTAACTCAAGGTCCTGTCTTCCTGTTTTCTAGGGACCTGGGTGACAAGGAAAGCCTGCTACAGTGTGCTCAAAGTAGGATCTGAATCAGTCTTTTTTCTCCTTCCCTCCCCAGCACACAGAAGGCTAGAGGTGGGGATAAAAGGGGTCAAGGATTCCCACCCAGGCCTTGGGAAGGATGTGGTCACTATGAGGTGGGCAGCTACGTCTGTGTGGCCTGGGTCCTGGGGTACACAGAATTGTGGGGTGCTGTGACCTCAGAAACTGGGTGGCCATGGCCAGATGCAGTGTGGCCAGGTCTGTAGCAGGCCATGAGCTCTGATCTTCATGACAAGGACTTTCCTTGCTTTGTCAGATGGAAGTTCTAGGGGCTTTAATCCCAGAGTTCCTCATATTAAAGTAATAACTTAGAAAGTTATTTTAGAGTATTGTGTTACACTTGTTTTCAAATAATGTAGAAGTGTCATATTGTGTGAGTTGCCTAGATTAGAATGTTGTGTTTCAGTGTCTTATGATGTTGTATTAGGATGCTATGTAACGTTATACATTAGGAGGGTACGTTGTTTTCCAGAGTCAGATTGAAATTTGGTTAGAATTGTGCTAAAATGTGTACATTAGACCATTAATCTGTTAGTACATTATATCTGAATGCAACATTATAATAGTACATTCAAGCATTACATTAAAATACGATGTCGATATCATGTTGGAATGTTTTGTTAGTATGTTCTCAGGGTGGTATGTTGAATTTTGAAATCAAGAGGCAGCTTGGTGGATTTGTAGGTTGCTCAGGGAGAGGGTAGAGAATGATGCCTGGTCTTGGAATCTGGGGCTGGATTTGGGCTTGGCTCTGACAGTGACTCCTGCAAGGTTCTTTCCAATCTAGACCTCAGTTTCCCATTTTTACAATAGGGACTGTCGGACAGTGTGGTCTCCTGGGTCTCTTTGCATTGTGTGTTGATGAGGCTCTGAGTGCCTGCTTCCTTCCTGGCAGGAAGTGAGAATTCTCCTTAACAATGAGGTTGATCTTATCAAGGAATAAATGACTTTCTGGGAGTAAACAGCTTCCTCACTGGGAAGTTACAGGATCAATCACCAGGGTGAGAGAAATCCCAGCCATGTAGCATGAAAATGGCGCTTCCAGCTCTTCCCTAAGACATGAGGCCCCAACCCACTCTCAACCCCAGCCCAACGCAACACAACCCTCTCTGGGATCAGTGGCTGACACAGTCCTGGCTGCTATGACGGAGGAAGTGCTAAACCCTGAGCTCCTCTGCCCACATCCAGACCTCAGCCAGATCCCCATTATCTCAGTTCTGCCCCTTCCCTGTGTGGGTCAGACCCCTCCAGACGTAGACCTTGAATAAGTGTGCAGAGCAAAAATATCCCGTGCCTTTCTATCTCATTGTTCCTACTTCTTACTCCCTGGAAAAAGAAGCAGCAGTGACAAGGCAACCTGTGAGCAGCCGCACATTTATGCACGCTCGGAGTGCTTGTCTTGGTTGGTTTTCTTTTGTTGTAGCAGGACCCCTAGCCTTGGCGATTTATATAGAAATGAGTTCATGGAGCCCACAATTCTGGAGGCAGAGAAGTTCAGGAGTGTGGCACTGGCATCTGCTCAACTTGCTATGAGGGCCTCGTGCCGCTCTGTGTCTGGAGGAAGAATAGGAGGAAGTAGAGACATGCAGAAGAAAGGCGGGGACAGAGGGACCCCTCACTTTATAACAGCATGCTCTTGTGATAACTCATCTTCTCTATGGGGAATTACACTAACCACGTTATGCAGGTACAGCCCCAGAACCTAAATATCTCCTGAAGGCTCTTATCATGTCTCAGTATTGTTACTTTGGAGACCAAGTCTTCAACATGATTTTCAATGGGACAAACCGTATTCAAATGTGCTCTTGTGCAAGCCACTTCCCCTTCTGAACCATGTTTTCCACTGTAGAACTGGGGTGAGGGTTTTGACCTTATCATGCCTGGTGGGTCTGAACTTGAGACAACACCTGTGAGGTATTTAGTCGAGCACATATCAACTGTCAAATACCCTCCCTGAGCTTGTGCAGGCCTGGGCACTCCCCACACTTTCCCACATGCCTCAGGTTTGGTGGCTGGCCTAGCCTGACTGCATGCTCCACCTCAGACAGCAGCAGTCATATTTCATGGTCATCCTGAGGTAAAGGAGGAAACCCACAGAGGAAAAGGAAGCAGGAGTCTTTGTGGTGGCAGGTTTTCTTGGGAAGCTGGGAGTGGGCATGATGGTTTAAAATTTTTTAAAAAAATTTTACTATTACATATCTACATTTCATGCAGCTTACAGTCATCTTGGGGAGTGGTTATATATGAACACATTACAGCTTGTTTCTTCTTCTTAAAAATTGTCTTCTGTCCCTGTCTTTCCCTCCTCCTCCAATTTCTCTATCCCATTTTTCATTCTTTTTTTTTTTTTTTGGTGTTGTTGGGGAGTAGTAGGGTCTCACTGTGTAGTTCAGGCTGCCCCTGAACTCATGATGTGGCCCAGGCTGGCCTCGAACATGCGACAATCCTCCTGCATTAGCCCCCTGAGTGTTGGGGTTATAGGCATGTGCCACCTTGCCTGGCCCATTTTTCATGTTTGTTGATATTACTAATCTTAGCTTGTGTAATGGTGTATAATATTTACATTAATTGAGTTTAGTAGGTTCCTAAACATGGTGTATCTTTATGCTACTTATTCCCCCTTTTCTTCTTTCTTACCCCTCACCTTTGTTCCCTTGGTCTACTTCCTTATTGCAAGAGATCCATTCCCTTATCTCCTTCTACCCATCCTTTGTCATTCTCTGTGTTTGTTCTTTGCCTCACTGAAATGAGAGAAAGCATATGGTATTTAAGCTTGGATGTCTGGCTTCACTCAACATTATTTTTTCCAGGTGCACCCACTTTCCTTCAAATATGTCAAATTTTTCATTCTTTATAGCCAAGTAGTATTCCATTATATACAGACATCACATTTTCTTTGTTCAGTTGTCTGTTCATGGGTATACAGGCTACTTCTAGGATTCAGCTGTTACAGCGTGTAAACATTGGCATGCATATGTCGCTGTAGTATGATGACTTAAGCTCTTTGGGGAAGATACCTAGCAGGGGAACAGCTGGATCATATGGTATTTCTAATTGCAGTTCTTTGAGAAATCTCCATATTGATTTCCATAATGATTATACTAGTTTACATTCCCACTAACAAAAAGCTTCTGTATAGCAAGAGAATTAATCGGTAGACTGAAAAAAACAAAGTACAGAAAGGGAAAAAAATTTGTCAGTTACTCCTCAGAGGACTAATATCTAGAATACATAAAGAACTAAAAAAAAAAAGCTGCCTAAAATTAAAAACCCAGTCAAGAGATGGACAACAGAAATGAACAGATACTTCACAGAGGAAGAAATACAATGA
Organism: Dasyprocta punctata; assembly: GCA_004363535.1. Lineage (NCBI taxonomy): Eukaryota > Metazoa > Chordata > Mammalia > Rodentia > Dasyproctidae > Dasyprocta > Dasyprocta punctata. The sequence continues at coordinate 40,568 of RJWM01007252.1, read as the reverse complement.
CCAACAATTACGTGAAAAAAATGTTCAACCCCTCTGGCCATTAGAGAAATGCAAATTAAAATAGTATAAAATTCCCTCTTAGTCCAGGAAGAGTGGCAATCATTAAGAAATCAAACAGTAACAAATGCTGGCATGGCTATGGCAAAAAAGGGGTCTTCTTTCATTTGTAGCATGATGGATTATACTGAAACAAATCTCTTGATATTTTTGAGGACAAATAAGGCCTTGGAACCTGGAGTTAGGCTGAGCTGGGCTCTAGCCCCACATTGCTTCATAAGTTATCTCAAGGCTCAGTAATATCACCTGTAAAATGGGGCTTAACACAGCACTTTTTTCTCTGGGTTATTGTGGGAATCAAATAAGATAGTATAACCTTAAGAAGCCTTGTCTTGTGGGAGACAAAGAACAAATGGTACTGTAAAAAAAGGAAGACAGAAAGGGGAAGCAGAGGGGAAGGGGATGACTTAGAGAAATCATGTTATGGGCAATGCCCACAGAGAAACAGTATGCCAATTTGGGTCTGAATGCCAGTTGTGCCATTAGCTTGCTGTGTGACCTTCATCCAGTCCCCTGTCCTGCCTGGTCCTCAGTGTCCTCATTGGTAACATCAACTATTCAGACTGGATAGGGTACCCTTTTTGGGCTCCAGGAGTCCCTGCTGTGCGGCCACAAGCCCTGTAGGCCTGCCTGGGCAGCTTGACTTGCCCACAGTTCCCAAGCACCTCCATTCCCATCTTTGTGATTGGCCCACAGATAGCAAAGAAAGGGTTCCAAACTCCTGGAAGGAGTTGAGTTATATTTGGCAAATCAGTATGTAACACCTGTCTCCTATAACCACGTTTGACTAAGAGTCTATTTTGTAGGACATTGTTACAGCCACCCCAGAACTCTTTTGGTTACGATTTACATGGAGTATCTTTTCCTATCCTTTCACTTTCAATCTATTTGCATCTTTAGATCTAAAGTGAATCTTGTATAGAAAGCATATACTTAGATATTTTCATAATTTAATTCATTCACCATTTTATGCCTTTTTATTTGAGAGAGTAATCCATTTACATTTAAACGAATTACTGATGATTACATTTGCCATTTTGTTATTTGGTTTTTGCATGTTTTCTGCATGCTTTATAGTGTTTTTTGTACTTCATTCCCTCCATTACCACTTTGTGTTTAGTTGATTTTTTCTAGTGATGTGTTTTATTCCCTTCTCATTTCCTTTTGTGCATATTCTATAGATATTTAAGATATGTTCTGTAAGCAATAGATAGAAATGTTCTACTGATAATTAGAAATATCTGTAAAAACACAGATATTTCTTTATGGTTATTATAGGGATAACATATACCATACTATATTTATAATAGACTTATTTGAATGGATACCAATTTAAATTTCAGTTGCATGCAAATATTCTGCTCCTGTCTAGCTCTGCTATCTCTTACTTTATTTTATTGGCATCAATAATTTGTGCCTAGATTTTGTAACCTGAACAACTACTACTAAGATAACAATATGCAATATATTAACTAGTGTTAATTCCCTACTTATTTGAAATTCTGTATCATTTCTGTCCTTTTTTTCTGTCTTTGCCTTTTAAAATAAATAAAATATAGTATAATAAAATAAAAAATATGTCTTTATGTACAGCACACCTACTAACATACATTTATAATTTTGACTTCATTATTCATTACTTCTGTCTCTCTGTTGAAATTATTATTTTGTTAATATATCAGTCTCCTGATTCTCTTTCCTGTTTTCCCTTAGTTCTGTGAGCACAGAGAGTCTTTCTCCAGTAAGTCCAATATTGGCTTCTTCAGGGATGGTTTTTGTCAATTTTTTTATTCTTGTGCCTGAGCTGTTTTCTGCTTCTTTATTGTGATTCTTTTGTTGAAAATTGGGTGGTTACAAAAGCACCCCTGCCCTGTCTTTGCAGCCTGGCATAGTATATCACCAGGTGAAGCTTAAAAGTCCTCAGGTCTTTTCCGAGAAGAAGTCCTGCCTGAGTCTGCAGGTGGCTTTTCCAGCTGTCCCCCCGCCATGGCTTTGAGAGTCTTAATTTCTCAGAATCTTCCCCCAGCCCCCAGCTTCTGCCCAGGCCACAGATGCTCTATTGCATAGATCCATCCCTATTCTCTTGCCTGGCTCTATTTCTCCAGAAGCTTTCACGAACAGTGCCCACCGCAGCTCCCTGTCTGAGATGCAAGTTAGACAGACAGCAATCTTTTAGGCAGCCCTGTGTAACAGGCTAGAATGTTATAAGCAAAGTCACTCTCTTTTTGGTTCAAAGGAGGAGGCTAGGGGCACAGTTGCTGCCTCCTCCAAATCGAGGCAGCAGGTGTGCCAGGGAAGGGTGGGGTTTGAACAAGTACAAATGTTGTAGAACTTTTCTAGTCTTAAAGGTAGCTTTTCCTTAATTGGATATTCACTTGGATGATACAAACCTTTGACTGTTTTCCAGAGCTTCTATATTAGTTCATCCCATTTCTGGCTGTTTGCATGATACTTCCATGCAGGATCAAAAGCTCAGAGCTTTCCAGTTTGCACATTGGCAAAATGTCCTCCAGAGGACAGCAATTTAGAAATACTGAAATGTCTAAGCATACGCTGCAGGAAAAAGACAGCATCACTGCCATGAATCACTGGGATCCAAAAAGGAGTGACTTTTGTGCTAAAAGAGCAGAAGATAGAATCTAGGAAAGAGCAAAAGCAAAGACCCTGAGATGGAAAAGAACCTGGCTTGCCCTGGGTTCTGGTAGAAGGATGATGTGGCCAGAGCCTGGGAAGGAGGCCTGGTTGTCAGAGCACCTGGGGCCAGGATGAATAGTTTAGAATCTATTCTAACCAGGATGGGAACCCATGGAGGGTTTTAAGAACTAGAGAGCCCTTGTGGTATTTGTTTCAAATGACAACACTGCTGTATAGACAAGGCCTAGAGCAGAAGTAGGAAGACAAGTGAGTGGGGGCCAGAGTAGATGTCTGGGAGAGAGATGAAGTCAGAGTCTGGGAATGAGGCACAGGCCCTGGCAGCTGTGGAAGAAGGCAGGGAGTTCAGTGGCCCAGGGGCTTTCAGAGTGGGCCAGGACACAGCCCAGGCCAAGCCTACGCAAGCCTAGTACTGGGGCAAGCAAGAGGGGCAGGCACACCTTTGTCCTCATGGGCTTCTTTTATTGTCGGGAGTGGGTCAGGGTCTTGCTATATAGCCCAGGCTGGCCTTGAACTTGTGGTGATCTTCCTGCCTCGACCTGGGATTACAGGTGTGCACCACCATGCCCGGCCCCCATGGGTTTTTGAAGTTCAGGACTCTGCCTTTCCCAGATGGCCATTTTCTGCAGGGAAAGGAAGATATGCTAAGCCAGCCAGTTTTTGAAAAGCTTGTTAAATGGGAACTGGACAGTCAAGATGGGAATGTGGGGCCCAAGGGAGAGATGTGACCATGGCCTCACAAATTTTATCCCTCTTTAGTGGGATGAATTAGAGAGGGAGTCACTCAGTTCCCCCCGAGAATGAGGTGTCAGCATTCTCCATGTGGCTGAAGTTAAGCACGAGAATTACGAAGTTGAGCTGCTCCAGCCAGAGTCCTGACCCCTCTGACCCATGGTGTGATGCTCTGTAGGCTACTGTCTGCTCTGAACCTCAGTTTCCTCATCCTTCCCACTGAGGTGATAATAGTTCCCAGGACACAAATTATGTGGGATGAAGTAAGTAAGGCACTAAGCACAGAATCTGACTTGTCGTAAGTGCTCAGTCATTGACCTTTGCAATAAGACTGCTAATCACCGTGGTAACTGCAATTATTATCAGAAGATCCCGGGTATGGTTTTCAGCACCCACCGAAATCAGTCTAGCTTGTTCCTGTTTCAGACAATGTTCCAATGGTCCCTTCTTCCTGTTTTTTCTGTCCTAGCCATAGACCCCACCTGTTTTCAGACCCCCCAGCTTGTCTCAAGTCCAAAGTGAAATGTCATAGTGACCCGGAAGGACAGATAATCTACCACAGAGAGGACCATGTGGTATGATGTCCATGCTTCGTATACAGGTGGTGTTTGAGCTGGGTCCTAAGCCTGGATTAAAGTAACTGTGCCATGATGATGGATGGCATTTTGGAGGGAGGGAGAAGCTTTGGCCAAGGCTGGGAAGTGGGAAACTGTGTCTTATTGCTTTTAAGTAGACAAAGAAGGGTGACTCATTTTGCCCACAGTGAAGAACTTGTGATGGGAGGGTGGATAGGAGGAAATGAAGTTGTGAGGTTGTGGCTGATCATGGATGCCAGGGTGGTAAATGTGATCTTCACGGTGGAGGAGGAGTGGCAGGAAGCCAGGACTGTTCCTGAAGACAGGAGGGCCATCCTCAGAGCTGAGTTCTAAGAAGATCATTTTGCTGGCCCAAACATGCACAAGAAACTGGAAGAGCCATCCCAGTTGTCCAAACCAGGGCTACTGAGGCTGCTTTGCAGGGAAAGTGTGGAGGTGGGACGATCCCAGGGATGGAAGGCAGTAGAACCAAGTCTTGGCAACTAACTAGAAAAGGCAGGAGAGAGGGAAGACCCAAACCTGACACCCAGCTCTCCATCTTGGGCAACTGGATGGTTGTGATAAGAAATGAGGATAGAGGAGGTCTTGGGAGGAAGATGGTGTCTGGTGAGGCCCCTCTGGACGCTCCCCCTTGAGAAGCCTGCTGGCACCTGTCTGGGCAGTTGGCTCTGTAGATCCAGATTTAGAGAGCCATCTCTGGACTGGGGATGGGTGTGTGGCAGTGGTTTTAGCCCTGCATTTGGTTGGCTTGTTGAGGGAGACAGACAGAGGTGGGGGTAAGAGTGGGGCTCCAGTTGCTTCTGTTCTGTGGCCCCTGTGTGGCCTCAGCCTGGCCCGGCGCAGGCTTGCCCTCATCTCTTTACCATCCTCCACTTCCTTTCTGGCCTTTCTTAGCTGCGTCATTTTAGGGAACTTGGAAACCAGGCCTCACGTCTTTAACTTACAGAATTATACACTCCAATGAGCCGGAAAGGGGTTTTTGGAATAATTCTATTGAAAATATGTGGGTTTTCGCCTTGAAATGATCTTCCTGAAATTATCCCCTTTCTCTCTTTATAAATATTAAAAAGAAGGAATCAGAGCTTAGTTCTTTAAATCCCTATTCAGGGACTTTCTCTTCTGCCTCCCAGGAAAGCAGCCGTCATTTCTGAGGAAGAAAAGGAGCAGGCTGGCTCAGTTCCCTTTAACATGATACCCTGCCCCGCCCCGAAATGTGCCTGACCAGTACTGGACTAAGGTGGGATGTGGACCTTGTTAGATAATTGTGTGTCTGTATGGGGTGCAGGAGGGGAACAAGGTCCGGGAAGGGTGGTAAGAAGGTGAGGAAGGCTGAAGAGAGAGAGGCAGACAGACAGACAGACAGAGACAGAGACAGACAGAGAGGTAGAGAGACAGACACAGAGACACAGACAGAGATAGACAGAGACAGTCAGTGAGAGAAAGAGAGAGTAAAAGAGAAAGAGAGGATGGCGATGACACATTTTGAAAGACGGGGTAGAAAAGAGATACTGTCAGCCAGAAATGGGGGCAGAAGAGAGAGGCACAGTAAGATGGTGACCCATCGGCTCTAAGGTGGGACTCGGAGGTGGGATCTGAAGGAGCAGATGTCTCATTTCCAGCCTTGCCTACTAGTGTGGGATTCAGGCCAGGTGTCCCCAGTCTTCGATGCACAGGGGAGGGCAGAGCAGAGAGGGGATGGAAGGAGTGTGGCTCAGCAGACAAGCAGGCCTGAGTGGAGGTGTCAGCCCTGCCAGTCACCACTGTGTCACCTTTGTCTCCTTGGTCAGGCTCTTGGAACCTTGACTTTCTCAACTGAGAAATGAGGATGACAATACTTGGGTTACTGGGATTCTGTGACCCCTATAGGGAGCACCTTCTAGGAACAGCAGTACCCATCCAGAGCCCAGTGTCCTACACCCTGGAATCTGGGGCTCAGCTATAATTGACCTTGGAGTCAACTGGCTCCCACTCTGGAGAACTGAGGTAAAAGCCATTCTCCATAAGCACCCCAAAAGTGAAAATCTGAGGGAGGAGAAAGGAGAATATCTTTGAGGGTGGGAGAGTTCCCGAAAAGGTGTTCCCAGGCAGCCACAATGGGTACAGTAGGTGCAGTGGGGGAAGAGGGGGCTAGAGCATGTTGCTGGTCTCCCCTCCCTGAGGTGTGACCTTGAGTCCCTCCAGGACTTCTGCCTGCCCAGCTGACTGAGTGCAGGTTGGACTCCATGCTCTGTGAGGGCTTTTGAGTCCCTGATGATCCCAGTTCTCAAAGTCTCTGATTGTAAGCAGCCCGACCTCAGAGCGGGGGAGGAGGGTGTCCCCGGCTCCCCCCGCCCTCCTGCCAAGACTGCGGCAGGAACAGAGGCTGCGGCCTCTGAAGGATCTGTCACAAAGCGCGGTGGTCGGTTACCCGTTACCACATAAGCCAAGTCCTTGATCTGCCGTGTTTGAGGAAACTCTTTGTTCCTTTCAACTCTCTATTCTCTCAACCAGGGCTGGTGCAGGGGCCGATGCAGTGAGTTTTCTCTTTCTTCCTTTTCTTTTTGGATTTTTTAAAAATAACTGATTTGTGTGTTCAGGCAGTGTTCCAGAATTGAGTTCCCAGGTTGAAGTTCAGGGCCAGGGACTCCCGTGGCCCCTTAACCCCCAAAGGCCTGGGCAGAGGGAGAGCCCGAAGGCTGAGGGAGGAGGGGAAGGTGTGCACAGGGGGCCAGAGGCAGAGATGCAGGCTCAGGGATCAACCGCATGAGGTAAGAAGGAAGGGCCCAGGCAGAACGACAGAGGTTCCAGTCTTGGCTGCAGTACCCCAAGTCGGCTGAGCACTGTGCACCTGGATCTTCTTCTGGACCTCAATTTTCTTCATGGCAAGGTTAGAAGCCCTGGCAGACATGGCTGCCTGTCTCCTTCCTTTCACTTTGGATATGCCCTGAGAATCCATTTCAGTGCAGTGCTCTGGGTATCTGCTACCAATTGTGTTTGGCCTGTGAAATGAAACCTATCTCCCATACTGGGATGAGATCATCTCCAAGGAACCAGGATGAAGTGATGTGCAATAAATGCTTGTTGGATGAATGGACATTTTTTCTTTTAGCTTTACTATGTGCCAGATATTGTTCTAAGTACCGCTCTTAAAGAGAACAAAATAAAGTTCCTGACCTCAATCTAACATGTTGGGCAGACAGCCTGTAAGCAAATAAGCGGAGAAATGTATTGCATGTCAGGTGGTGATCAGTACCATGAAGAGAAATGAACAAGAGAAAAGCAGCAGGAACTGACAACCTCTGCATGTGTGAGGACACAATGTGGAAAAGATGCTCAGATAAGGTCTTCTGAAGAGAGGTATGGGGGTGGAGAACTCAACACAGTATCTCCTGGGATCTCATCTCTCTAGACTCTGGGTCTGAATTGGTCTGACTATGAGATTTTCATTTCTGTTGAGTAAAATTCTAGAATCCCACGGATCTAGGAGCCTGGAAGCTGAATAATAGATTTTTATTGCTCTCATATTCCATGACAATGATTCTACTATTCTGTGACTCTGAAATTCTAGGATTCACTGAAGCATCATTTTGCTTGAATAGACCAGGATTCATTGCCTCCCCTCTCCCCACTGCCCCTAGGAAACAGAGCTGAAAATAGAAACAGTCAAAACAACATACCATTCCAGCTCTAAGTGCCATAGTAAACAAATGGTCCAATGTTGCTCTGATGGTTTAATTGCTGCAGTTCTAGACAAGCCCATTCATGAAGGATCTTCAGTTGATGGAGAGGAAGAGTGAGCACCCAGGGGGAGGGGTGGCTTGTCACTGGCCCTGGGGATGGGTTGCACCATCACTGTAACTGAAGCTGATGCTCTGGAGGGGAGGTTGGATTTCAGCAACCAAATCCTGGTGGGCTAGGACAGGCCCCTTTGGCTTTGGGGACCAAGATGGTGGGCATGTTAAGTAAGGAGGGTAAAGAAATGTCTTTTTAAAGTGGGGCATTAGAACTAACCCTGAAGACTGGGGAGGATACCAGATTGACAGCTGGGAAAGTAAGACCCAGGCCAAGGCCAAGGAAAAAGCAGATTCAAAACTTCTGAAGTGAGAGAGAGTTGGGTAGGATTCCCAGGTAGAACACTGGAACCACAAGGTGATGGGGTGAGGGTTGGCAGCAGTGTCCTACAGGGGTTTGGAGGTCAGGGTGAGGAATGTAGGAGCTCCCGGAAGGTTTAAACAGGGGAATGACAAATGCAATTACATATTCAAAAGATGCCTAAATTCTCTGAGTAGAAAAGATTATTTGAGGCAAGAATGGAAGCTGGAGGACCAGTGAGAAGCCAGGATATTTGCCCCAGTGAGGAATGATGGTGGCTTGTGTTTAAATGGTGGCAGGGGAGCCATGTATTTATCTATCCCTTCTTTCTTCCTCCATATTCTTCCAACCCTCTATTCCTCCATCCCTGTATCCTCTCTATACTTCCTTTTTCCCTCTTTCCCTCCATCCATTTTCTAACCGAACATTTATTAAGCATTGATAGGGACTCAGGCACAATGCTGAGATCAAAAGGATGAATTAAACACAGTTCCCCACCACAAGGAGCTCACAAAACAGCAGGGGACCCACAATTACAATGCAAAGGCACAAACACTCCAATCAAGGAAAACACAGAAGACCAGGAGAGCTCATGGGAGGCAATTCCCTGTCCCTAGGGGGTTGGAAAAGGTCTCATGGAGGATGTGTTGATGTTTGAGCTGGGCTTTTTAAAAGACAATGAGAAGTTGAATAAAAGCAAAGGGGTAACACAGATGAGCAAGGCCAGTCTGAGACCATCAAGAGTCCTGATTGCCTGGCCCGGCAGGTGGGTCACTATGTGTGAGGGAGGGGTGCTAGGGTCGACTTGGGAAGAGGTAGAATATATGCTGAGCCTGGGCCAAGACCAAGGCCTGCCCCTTCCCATTGGACTCTGCCTGCCCATACTGGAGTGGAGTAATTTAATTAAGCACCAGCTCTTAAACAAGATGCAGCTGTTTAGCAGATGTTGCCTCCTACCCCAGATGGAAGTGCAGCTTGACGATGGGTGCATTTCCAGGGTGTCTAATTTGTGAGGCTGTGGAAGGGAAGGAAATTCAAGATGCTGCCATTACTCTTCAATACCATCATTCACTGTGTGCCTCCCCCCAGCACCTCTGTCACATGTCAAATATTCCTGTGGGCTCCTTCAACCTGACACTGGGGGGAAACAGGTGGTTTATGGGAGGGATGGGGGCTGGTCATCATTCACAAAAACCAGAGAGAAAGGCAGTAGAAAAGTTGCCAATTCACAGAGCCTGCAAGAACTTTTATGATTGTGAGAAGCGACTTTGCCCCTGTCTTCTATGAAAGGGATATAAATAATAATGGCTCTCTTTTGAGCACCTACTCGAAACCAGGCATGGCTTCAGCTGCTGCTCCTCCACTGCCTGGGACTTTGGAGTCCTCCCAGCATCTGCAGAGTCCTACCACAGGGGACCTCATTGTCTCTCTGGCTAGGATGTTCCTCCCCAGATACTCACATGGCTAGCTTCTCCATGTCCTTAAATGTCACCTTTTCAGAGATGCCTTCCCTGACTACCCTACATAAAATAACACCCTTTCCCAGCATGCTCTATTTCCTTGCTTTATTTTTTTGTACGTATATGGTCAACCCTTCATATCTGTACTTTTCACATTCACAGATTCTACCAACCATGGTTCAAAATTATTTTTTAAAAAATCAAACTTTTTTCTGCTCAGTATTCTCTAGACAATACAGAATAGCAAGTACATATAGCTGTTAGGGATTATATTTGATCTAGAGATGATTTAAAGTGTATGGAAGATGTGTGTAGGTTATACACAAATACTATATTGCTTATATAAGGGACTTGAACACTGTGGATTTGGGTGTTGAGGGAGGGGTCCTGGAACCACCCCCTGAGGATACTGAGGGAGGACTGTACATTTGTTTAGTAGTTGTTTTTCTTTCTAGATTTAAACTCCTGAAGGCAAAGACTTTTTCTGTTTCATTCATTGTGGTCTCCACAGCACTGAGAGCAGTGCTTGACCCAGGACACAATTTTATAAATATTTGCTCAGTAGGTGGATGAATTATCAAAAGACTTCATTGAACATTTGGGAAGATAAAATCACCCTCCGAAGAGTTACACAGCTAGGAAGGGTACAGTGGGATTTGAATTCAGGCCTTTTGGTTCTGAAGCTCTGCCTCTCTCATTTCTTCTCCCTGGTGCTTGTTACCGTGTGCACATTATTTATCTGTTTGTGTGTTTAGTACCTGTCTCCCACTAGAATGGTGGTTCCACTGAGAGCAGACTTCACTTGTTTTGTTCACAGCTGAGTTCATGGTACCGAGTGCCTAGCACCCAGAAAATGCCTTGTAATTATGTACTGGATAAACTGGGTTTGGTAGTGCATGCCTGTAATCCCAGCACTCTGGTAGACTGAGGCAAGAGGATAACAAGCTTGATCCAGCCAGGGTAATTTAGTGAGACTTTGTCTTGAAATAAAAAAAGGAGGGCCAGGGATCTAGCTCAGTGGCAGAGTGCCTGCCCTGCGGTTGCGGTGTCCTGAGTTCAATTCCCAGTACCATAATAATAATAATAATAATAATAATAATAATAATAATAATAAACTAAAAAATAAGAAACGGACTGGGAATGAAATTCAGTGTGAAGGCCCTAGATTCGATCTCCAGTACTGAATAAAAAAGTGTGAGATGAAGGAAGAGCTAGAAGTTGGGTGGTGGGGGTCTTCACAGCCTTGCTCGCCCCTAGTTAGGTGGCAGGATGAGGAGTTTCAAGATGTTTTCCCTACAAAATTTTCTCCAGGATGCTTTGCCTCATCCTTCCCACATACAGCCTTCTTATTTAATCTTGGGAAAGTAGTTCTCAATGAGGCCATTTTACAGGTGGGCAAAGAAGCGATTTGCCTTGCCCAAGGTCACCAGCCAGTGGGTGGTCGGCCTGGCTTCCTTTCACAGCAGGGGACCCTCTTTCAGGCTTGGTGTCTTGGCTTGGTCTACACAGCCCACCTGAAGGCAGCAGCTCCAGGTGCCTGGCCAGAAAGTCCACTGTAGCCTACTAGGACCTGCACTTCCTCCTCAAGGTCAGCGTTGATAGGGCCAATGTGAAACTTACCTTTAATTCACAACTCCCCAGTTTTGTCCATGGAAGTGAAAACTTTCATGTTATTTAAACCCAAATCCCCTGTTGACTTCAATGGAAGCTTTGAATCTATGAGGAAGGTCAGAAAGCATTTTTTGGTGGTAGCACAGATGCCTGATGGAAATCATATTAGCATATTCATTATCATCAGGGCTCTTTGAATGTGTTTTTCAGCTGTTCCCTTAAAGTGATTGGGGGACAATAATTCTTTTCTGTTTATGAATTCCGGGGTCCAAAGTGGGCCTATAGCTACCTCCTGGGGCTTTGTCACACTTTCCAAGTGCCCTCTATGAGGCCATACTACATAAAGTAATGGAGAATGTCATCCACTAAGATTCCCTGGACTGAAGGAAGAAATATCTCTCCTAGGCACTTGGGCAGTGGTGATGGAAGCCTGGGGCTGTCCGAGGGAATGAAAGATGTTGCTAAACAGCCTTTGAGAAAGCTGGACCCTGGTAACAGGAGGCTGCTGGGTGCTGGCAAAGAATCAGCGTTGGCCCAGAGATGACCAGGTTGTGTTTTACTCTAACAAAGGGCCAGGATCACCTGGGAGCACTTAGCAACCACCAGTGCCTGACACCTAGCTCATCTGTGCCCAAGTCTTAGCAAGTGTGGAGGGCGGGGACAACTGGATATCAGAGGTTTTCTGTGTTCTCAGATGCAAATCAGTCAAAGTAAGCAGAAGGGAGCTCCTCTTTCCTCCAACCAGAGTGGAGGAAAATAGAGAAATTGTGGTGCGAACGATGTGTGTGGTGGGGTATCAGGAAGTCCTCTGGGGAGGTGCAAGGGTGGGGTGGGGAGGAGAATTCAGGGAAAATTCTCTCCCTCTGAAAGTTTTAAACTACTGTAAAGTGGAGCGAATAGTACAATGGTCCTGGATACCTGTGAGCAGCTTTATCAGTTGTGGATTTTCAGGGTGTGCTGCAGCCAGCTGCCTTTGAAACCTTCTGCAAAACCCACACTGCCACCCAGCATCCTGGGACAGGGAGTCCTTGGTAGGACCACAGAGTACTAAGCGCTCAGGGTAGGACAAGCTTTGACAGGAGAGCCAACAGCCTAGATGCCACAAGTCCCCTTGAATTAAGGAGACAAACAGCATTAAAAAGAAGTCTCTACCTATTGGGATTCACTCCTCCTTGACTTGTTTCTTGGTGCACCTCATCTTCAGGACAGGGCTTTGGGGCTCCTCACCCTGAAAATGACTGAGTCTGGGACCATTCTGAGGGTAACCACTGGGACAGTGGGAACCAAGTCAGGATTTCCAGGAAGTCCTTTCATGTGCTTCTAGGTCAATTTGACTAGGCTATACTCTGCACCTACCATGTGCTGGACATTGTGTTCTATAGAACGGGGACACAGAGGTAAAGACAATGGACAAAGATGCCTTTGTACCACATGTTGCCCACATTCAAGTGTGGGAGATAGGCAATAAACACTAAGCAAAATACATGACACGTCCAGTGGTGTAAGTGCTACAGGGAAAATTAAAGCCAAAAGGAGGCAGTATTGGGCTGGGTGGCAGTTGTAAATAAGGTGCCCATTGAGGCCTCTCTACCGAGGTAACAGGGACATTTGAGAGGGTCCAAATAGAGCAAGAAAAAGAGCTGTGGGAGGAGCTCTCCAGGCAGAGGAAAGAGGTGAGGCAAAGGCCCAGGGGCAGGAGCTCTCTTTCAAAGAACAGTGAGTACCCTCAAAAGGCTGGAGCACAGTCAGTAGGAATGGAGGGAGAGTGGTAGGAGGCAAGGAGATGGAAATGGGTCTACAGGGGAAACTGAGGAGGCCTAAGGGTATAAGACCCTGAAGGCTTTGTAAAGACTTCTGCTTTTCTTCCACCTGAGAATGTTACCTGCCACCCAGATCCACACACTCAGGTTCATTTGCTCACTTCTGACCAAATCAAAGGAAGTCATTACTTTTTGGTGGAAAGGAAAAAGGACTCATTTAAAGCTAGATCCAAGAGGAGAGAGGGGCCTCATTTGCTTTGAATCACCATCTCTCTGTGATAGGTGTCTAGGGGTGTTTTAAAGCAAGGAACAGAAGGGACAGGGAATACAAGAAGGTGATAGATAACTGCAGGTCACTTTCATCCCTCTTGGCCTCCAACCTCCTGCATCATCTCTGCTTTGTTTGTTTGTTTATGTAGGCTGAAGACAGGAGGGTTTTGGTTCTGTGTTTGGCAGGAGGAAGTTTAGAGAATCCCCTTATTTCTAAAAGGAGAAGCCACTTATCTCTGAAAGAAAAGCAATCTATTAAAGTTCCATTTTATCATGTATCCTCAATTACAAGAAAGAAACAATTGGTGGGTTTTGAGAACAAAAATGGAGAGATGTGATTTAGTTTTCACAGGCCATCTGGCTGCAGGAGGTACTGATATGGCATCCCAGGTGATAGACAATGGCCCACACCAGGGTGGCCATTGTGGTGAGTTTATGAATACACTGCACAGGTGGATCTGGTGGAGCTGCTGGTGGAGGAGCACTGGGATAAGGAGAGAGGAAGAAAAGTCAGGACAAGGATGCCCAGGGACTTGATCTAAATAGTGGAATCCTGGAGTTGACATTTCCTGAAAAAGAAATCCTACAGGAAGGGTGGGATTGGAGGTGTGGTCAGGAGTGGGTCCTGGATGGGTCAGATGTGATGTGTCTGTGACCTGTAAATGGAGCTGTCAATGTCAGCTGGCTGAGAGTGCAGGGGAGAGGGCAGGCAGCCCTGGAGTCACCTCGATTATGGGGAGATCACAGGATGTCACTGCAGATGGAGAAAAGCACATGAAGAACTGAGCGAGGCTTCTGGTGTCAGAGGACTTGGCCAAGTGCTACAGCCCTTTCCACTGATCACATCCAGGTCTTCAGTTACCCTAAGGGCAGAGAGGAGGCTGAGTCAGCCTCACTTTGATTGCCAACAACAGAGCCCCTCTTGGGTGATCTGGAGTCTTGGGGGTTGATGTAAAGTTACCTGCAGGGTTGCAAGATCACTGGGGCTCCAGAGCTGGGGCTGAGTTAAAACATGGTCCTCTCAGAAGCAGTGCAGTTCTTGTCTCCTTGTGCCCCTTCTCTCTCTTGGATTTTTGGCTTACTCGTTACCCATGCACATTTCCCCTCGTCTTTGAACTATTTGATCTTTATAGTTTCAGCTTTTATGCCTTGTCCCAACTCTCTGTATACACATTCAAACAGACAGCTTCCATTGTTGCTGACTGGTATAGTAAATTGTCCTAAATTGACCTGCGGGGTGAACTTCTTGCACCAGACCACTGGCAACTGGAAATGCCACTGGCAGCTTCTGTGTCAGGTAACTCCTCTTTGCATCAGGTACTAAAGCAGTCATGGAGATACTGGGGACATATCTCAAGGTCAACAGCAATGACAGTAGTCATGATATCAGCATGATATATTGATGAAGGCGAACTCTGAATCAGACAGCCTGGCTTCAGATTCAAGTCCAGCCTTCCTAACTGTGTAACCTTAGGTGTTAGACTTAGCTATGCCCCCATGTTGACATTAACAGTTGGGAAATAATAATGCTACAATAATACAGTCTACATTTTCAGGCTGTGGCATGGAGTATACAAACTAATCAATAAAATGTTTATAACACAGAATTTAATTAGGGCTCAAAAAATGCCAGTCACTGTTATTATGACTACTGGTTGAACATTGTATCTGCATTAAATTAGGTGCTTTAAGCTGGATATAGTGGTATGTGCCTGTAATTCCAGCACTCTGAGAGGCTGAAGCAGAAGGCTCACAAAGTCAAGGCCAGCTTGGGCAATTCTTAAAACACTGTCTCAAGAAATTAAAAAAAAAGAAGAAGACTAGGGATTAGCTCACTGTAGAGGACCTCAATTCAGTCCCCAGTTCTGCCAAAAGATAAAAAAAAAATTAGGTAATTTCTTTTGGTTTATTTGTGAGACAAGGTCTCACTATGTAGTACAGGCTGGTTTTGAACTCACTATGTAACCCCAAGCTGGCCTTAAACTCATGGCGGTCCTCCTGCCTCAGCCTCCTGAGTGCTGGGATTACAGGAAAACTTAGGTGTTTAAAGGCACATTTTCATTCAATTCCTAGCAAAACCCTAATGAGAGAAGGCCCCTCTTCAGCCTTAACTAATGGATGTGAAAGTGGAGGTACACAGAAATTACATGGCTTATCCAAAGATTCTTCAGCTAGTAAGGGGTAGAGCTAGGATTCAAACATAGATCGGTCTGAATCCAGAAGTAGTGGCCTTAGTCAGTGTTCCCCTGACAGGCCACTCATGTGTACTTCCCCAGGCCCCTCCTTCAGTGAGCTTATGAACAGCAGCTTCAGAATGTGCCTTATGGTTTCTGAGCTTCCCCCATTCCCGAATCTCTCTGCCTTCTAAAGAGATAATGCCTAATTCCCAAAACACTCACTGCTGAGGTGCAGACCACATTACTCCCTGGTCCTATTGGTCCTCAAAACTTTGAGGAGTTGGCAAAGCAGGAGTCTCCCCCTTCCCATTTAACAGATGCAGAAACTGAGATTCACCAGTGGTCAGAACGAGGATTTGAACCTAGTATTACCTGTCTCTTCTCCTCTTCCTCACAGGGACATCTGGCTATGGGCAGAACTGACTCTGAGGAATCTGGGTGCCCCTATAGGTTCTTGAACACAGTGAGGCAAAGAAAAGATAACCCTGAACTCAGAACAATCTCTGAGTTAGAGGTAGCAAGAGCCTCTATAAACTGGCTGGATGATCCAAGACTTGGATGACCCACAGACTGCAGGGCATGAGGAGAAGCTGCAAGCTCTTAGCTCATGGGTGTGTCCTCCAGTGTCACACACTGGTGACATTTGCCTTTTCTTCAGAGGTGCTCTCCGTCAACAAACTGTGTGGATGTCTTAGCCCATCTCCAGAATTTGACCTTTGAGAACTCGAATCTCTCCCTTCCATCTCCTCACTGTGTGACCTGGAGCAAGTCACTTAACCTCTCTGACCTTCTTTTTCCTCACCTTCATTTTCCTTCACTTGTTACTATGAAGATGGAATGAGATATGTCCTTGTAGTGCATGGTACACTGCCTGAGTGGTGGAAGATGGTATTATTGTTATTTTAGGCATTAAAATCCCATGGCCCTCACAAGAAAAACTTCAGACCCTTGCTGTTGGCATGGAAATGATTAGAGGATTTATCTTTCAGGAACCTGAAACAGTAATGATGAAAAGATTATTTTTGATGACACTGTGGAGAATGGAATAAGAGGGATAATATAGGTAGTGAAATATGCCTTCTAGGAATGTGTTTGGCTGTTGGTAACAAAGAACCCAATGGCAGAGCAGATTTCTAGTACTTCCTCAATATCCACTTCTTCCTTAGTCGCATAATCTCTAATTTTAGGCAAAATACATGGGATCGTGGAATAAACATTAGTTGTCAGCTTCCCTTCTATACCCTAGGTATGATCATGTGAGTTCTGGTGGGGAAATGCATGTATCTTCTAGAAAATGTCCTAAAAGGGAGGGTAAACCCCTTGTCCTTCCCTTCCTTCTTGCTACCATAGCTGGAATGAGATGTTCTGGCTACATCTCAAGTAGCTATATTGGATCATGTGGCAAATTAAAGATGACTACCAATTCTTCCACTTTCCATTTTTTGAGATGAGGAGTCTGTTTCTCCTGTATGTAAATCTGGACTGGCCTGTGGCTTCTTTGTCCAATAGAGTATGGTAGAACCAATATTAAGTCACTTCTAGGTCCAGCTCTTAAAAGGATGGGCAGGTCATGCCATGGCCTCTTACAGCTGTGCACTGCCACGAGAAAGGTTTACTACCTGCTGGAATGACTACTTGGAGAGACCTTGAGTTTACCAGGAGAAGAAAAGGGAGCCTGCTGGACTCAGCGTCCCCATCATGCTCACTATAGCATCAGGTATCCAAGTGAAACCATCCTGACTCCCCAGATTGGCTTAAGCATCAGTTACATACCATGTAATAACTCCAGTCACTCTGTTTCCATGGATCACTGAGTCCTTCCTGAATATTTGACCCACAATGCGGTAGAAAAAAAATGGTCATTGTTTGGGGTAAATTTGTGTTGTAGCTATACACAACCAGCTCAGTCCAAGAGGCAGAAGCTTCTTACTAAGGACGTTGTAGCCGTCGATCCAGTCCTAGCCTGGCTATCTCCAAGTTCTTGTTACACGTGAAAAATAAACCCTGTTTGCTTAAGCCTGGATGGTTCCTTGGGCGGTTGTTAGGGACCTCTGTTTTCCAGCCATTGAGAAGTGTAACATTTGGCTCCTCCTTATTATTGCTCAAGGGTTATTATCCCTGAAGAGGCAGAGTAAGAATCAAGAAGAAAAGGACTTTTCATTAATCTAGATAGTGCTTCTGTCCTACAAGACTGGTGAACAACATGCTCAAACATTCATTGTATATTTAGTGTACTCCTAATGGGTGTGAATCTGTCATGGGCCAACTGCAGTGGATTTGGGAATTAGATACATCAGGGCTGGAGGCTCAGTGCCACTTTCCAACTTGATGAATTGGGCCACTCACTAACTCTCTCCATGTCTTAGTTTCTTCATCAATAAAACACAGGCATTATGATTTTCCCCATAGAGTCTGTGTGAAGATTAAATTAAGTGAGATTAATCTATCTATGTGATAAGTATTGAATATCTTCTATGCACTAGGGCAGACCCACTTCTGCTATTGGGAGAGGTGCCCACTCACCTCTAAACCAAAGTGTTTAAAAGTTATAAATCAACCTAATACCTTTTTAAAAAAATATTCTGTCCATCTGCTGGAGAAGTCTAATTTCACAGTGATCTGAAAGGCCAGGTTCAGTTTAGAAGCCTCAGACTTGTCAGGGGGCAGGACTTCACTGTGGTAGTGAGGACATCTGTCCCTCATCTCCCAGCCAATGGCCAGCTTCCTTTCCTCTCACCTCCCTCCAGTTCCATGGCACTGTGCGTGCCCCAGGCATGTGTGTAGGCACCTAGGCTGAATGTCCAGCTTACCCATTCCCCACACGTCATAAGGCCCTTGGCTGCATCCAACCCAGCATTCTGCTCCAGAGGCCTGGTCGCAGGAGTGGGAACACTGGGCAGGGAACTCAGGGATCTGAGGGACCTACAGTGTTTTAGCAGGGAGCATGGGCTTGGGTGGGTGTGTTCTTTTGCACTGGGGGAAGTGTGTAGCTGTAGGGTAG
Source organism: Dasyprocta punctata (assembly GCA_004363535.1). NCBI lineage: Eukaryota > Metazoa > Chordata > Mammalia > Rodentia > Dasyproctidae > Dasyprocta > Dasyprocta punctata. Next base: position 22,181 of record RJWM01007252.1, on the reverse strand, counting down.
CTGGAGGGGTTTTTTGAAGTGTGGAGACTAGGGCAGTTTCCCCTCATCTGAAGGTGGGGGTTCATTCTTCCAGCCTGGGCCTCTGTCTCAGCCCCACCTGTTAGATGACAATTTACTCAGTCTGACATTTCCATGTTTGTGTTGGAGACGAGAGCTACGGACTTAGTGAATGTCAACTTGAATCTCCTAGAAGCCAGGAGGCCAGATGGAAGAGGAGGTTTAAAGCCTGTGTGATCCTTCTCCTCCAAGCCCGGCTGCCCAAGCCAGAACGGTCCATACCACCTGGTTCCACTCATTCATTGTTGTAACTGTCCTTTTCCTGGAATAAAATTCCAGCTCCCTTCAGGGACCTGAAAAGCCCAGCTTCTGACCATCTTTAGTCTTTCCTGAAGCTTTCTCTGCCTTTCCCCAAGGGCAGGCACCCCTGGCCTTCCTTGTGTTTAAGAAATTCTGAGTTCATTCTGACCTCAAGGCCTTGCTCTAGCTATCGCTTCTGCTCAGAGCTCAGGCTGGATCTTGTCACTCCGGAGGGATCAGCTTCAGCTGGATGGCCCCTGCCTGACACACCTACAGCACCGGCTCTCAAGTAAGCATGGTGACATGTCATCCTTTTCTGTCCCTCCTAGTACAGCCAGAGGTGGGATAGTGGAATGAGCAAAGGCCTCCACTCTGGGCTGAACTCTTTGGGTCTAAATCCAACTCCTAGTAACACCTTTATGCACTGGACTGATTTTCCCATGAGTGTATTGTTCAACATTCTATTTTCTTTGAATGTCCAATTTTCTATCTGTAAAAGGCAGCAAGACTTGATCTATCTCATCCGTTTGTGTGGAGGTAATTACAGGAGCTAACGTTTACATAACACGGAGAACAGAGGAAGGCACAAGTATTGCATCTGCTGGCCGCAACGAACACTTGTTGCGATGTGAAATGATCTTGTCCATTGTGTCTTCACTTATTTCCTCTTCTCAGCTCTGAAAGAGGACCTTGCTCCACCCCCGGTGGGGGTGGGCCCTACGCTGCCCCATAAAGACTTTACAGCAAGGAGCTGGCGCTGGGCTGAGCCCTTATACAGCACATCTCTCAGTGCAAATGGGGAAACCGAGGCAGGGTGGTTGGGTCCTCACCCTGGGTTCCGCGAGTGCGGGTCTGCAGCGGCCATCTCGCCGCGCCTCTTGTCCCCTGGGCGCCGCCTCCAGAAAGGCAAGCAGAGCTGCAGTGGGTGCCGCTCCCGCGCTCGCCTGCGCCGGGCTATTTTGTTCCCAGCGCGTTTCTTTCAGGCCGGCTGGAAAAGAAGGCGGAAAAGCGATACACAGCCCGCGTCAGCTGCGGCTCAGTTCTCCTGTCCCCGGTGCGCGAACAAAGGCATTTGCATGAAAACAGGAACTCCATTTCCAGAAAAGACTCCATGGAGGATGCGTCCTGCGCTCCAGCGAGCCGCAGCTGGCCGGCCCTACCCGAGCAGGACAGATGGAGGCAGAAAACCGTCCCGGAGCCTGGCTCGGCGAGGGAAAGCTGCGGTGTGAGCGGCCCTGAATCCCCACCTTCTTGCGTTGGTAAACAGCTCTCTGGCACTGTGAGTGCGCTTTTGCAGGCATCTGGACTATTCACGGAGGCCGAGTGCGCGACCACGGAGGGGAGCTCCGCGGAAGAAGCCCCATCAGTGGCTCCAGTACTGAGCTCCAGCCTGCTCCCTCTTAACCTCCGGGATGGAACAGTGACACTCGGCCTCCTTGTCCTCTCCAGCCCTTTCCAACCGGTCACAAGAAACGTCACATACGTCTGGAGCGGGAAGCCAGATAATTGGTTCCGTGGCCCTTTTCAAAGCATTTGCTCAGGCCATTCTCCTGGAAAATCCTCCAGGGAGCACTTGGAGGAAGTTCGGTGGTCAAGCAGGGAACGCTGGATTCAAATTCAACGGTGCAAATGAGCAAGTTACTTCAGCAAAATGGGGCCTCCGTTTCTTCTGTAAAATAAGGCGTAACAGTCTATAAGATGCTTAGCACGAGGGCACAAATCAAGGGCTTAATTCATTGTTTTAATCATTCCCAGTTTACAGACATGTTGACAAGCTCAGGTTAGGAAGGAGGCAAGGTCGCACAGTGGGTAAATGCCAAACCCTATGGGTGTCCTAAAAATAGATTGTTAGTTTTCAGCAACAGGGAGGATAAGTTCTCCAAATGGTTTTATGGAGCTGAGTAGAGGTGAGGGACAACGAACTGAGGTCATCTTCCCTGTCTGTCAGCTAAAAGAATGCAAAGGCATCCCCGGGGGTCCATTCTCTGCCTAGCACTGGGAGAGCACTACCTTCAGTGAGGTTCCAGGATGGGTTTAACCCCTAAATCAAGACCTGTTTCTCTTTTTCTTTTGTATTAGTGCATATCGGTTTTACAGATTAGTGGGTTTCACGTTGGCAGATTTGTACATGCATATGACATACTTTAATCACCCCTCCCCATCACTGCTCTCCATTCACCATACCCCTAGTTTCAAATAATTGTAGGAGGATGTTCAATGTGTGTAATGTATTTTGACCATATCTATGTCCCTGTTCGTCCTTAAATCCTCTCTCTTCTAACCAAAAGCTTGCTCCCTTTCTGGGCCTGTTAGTCAGGCCCCACTTGGTCTTGCTGCAGCTCCTCCTGGGTAGGAAGTGTAGCGCTGCCCTCCAGTGGCAGACAAGGTGGTGTGGCCCGGTGAAGCTCACTAATCAGGGGACCCAAGAAATCATCTTTTTGTTGCAGCAGGCAGGCTGTCTGGGAGAGGGGAATCTGGGACCAGTTCTCTGGTCCCAGACTATTATTTGGCCTCCTGGTGGAGCTTGGAAATCTAGGAAATGGTATAATGGACTCTGAATTTGAAAGGCACAGGAGGTTCTACATTCTGCTTTTATTTGTTTTTGAATAGATAATACATCTACATGATCAAAATATAAAGAAGGTAGAGCAGAAGGGAAGTCTGCTGCCACCCCTGTCCTTCAGCCACCCTGCTGTCTTTCCTAGGGGACCATGATCACACTGCCCAAATGTCCTCCCAGACCGAGGGAGTGAGTCCTTGCAAACAAATGTTTTACAATGCTGTTAGCCTACTCCATACACCCTTCTGCATCCTGCAGCTTCATTTAAAAATGAATCATTGAATGTCTTCTCTATTGATTCACAGAAAGCTGCCTCATTCTTTTGAATAGCTACATAATATTCCATTATATGGGTCTTCTAAAATTATTTCATCAGTCTTCTATTGATGAGCCATGAAGTTGCTCCTAATCTTTTATAGTCACAAACAATGGTATAGTAAATAACCTTGTAAGTTCACTGTTATGCCCAGGTACAAGAGAATCACTTAGCTGCTACTATATGACAAATTATTCCAAAAACTCAGTACCTTTAAACAAAAAGCTTTTGTTATTGCTCATGTAGGTCAGCTGAGTGGTCCTGCTGCTCTGAGCCATGCTTGACTAATTTTGCCTTGGCTCCCTGCATCTGAGATCAGAAGCTAGGTGCTGTGGGCAGTTGTCTGATCTAGGATGGGCTCAGTCACATGACTGCCAGGTGACTGGCTATTGGCTTGGGTACAGTGGATGCTTGTACCATGTGTGTGTCATTATCCAACAACATGCTGGGGCCCTGGAGACTCCGTGACTCATACAAGTTTGCTTCCATTGCATACTATTCATCTAAGGAAGTCTTCAGGCTGGCTCAGATTCAAGAGGTGGGGAAATAGAAACCAGTTTTTCCAGGGTAGAGTAACAGCTCTGCTACTCTATGATCCAGGGAATGTGAGCTATCATGGTCATTGAGAATATATTTAAATGCAATTTTTATTTTAGAATAATTTTAGATCTGCAGAAAAGTTGCAAAACCTCAGAGAAATTTTGTACATCCCTCACCCAGTGTCTCCTGTTATTAACATATTACTGTGCTGCATTTGTTACAACTAGAGAGCCTATATTGATTCATTAGTGTGTTAGGAAAAAATCCATATTTTACTCAACTTTTAATAGTTTTTCCTTTCCTTAATGTTTTCTTTCTTCCCTGCAATCCAAAACACCACATTACAATTAATCATCGTATCTCCTTAGGCTCCTCTTGGCTGTGAGGGTTTCTCATACTTTTTGAGTGTTTCTACCACCTTGACAGTTTTGAGAAGTACTAGTCAGGTATTCTCTAGGATGTCATTCAATTTGGGATTGTCAGATATTTTTCTCATGATTAGACTGGAGTTATGGGTTTTTGAGAGGGAAGGCCACAGATAATGTCCTTCTCCACATTATCAAGAAAACATGCTATCAACATACTTATCATTAATAACGTTAGTCATGATAATCTGGCTAAGACAGTATTTGCCAGGTTTCCCCACCACAATCTTACTTCTTTTATCCTTTTCCATAGTGTACACTATATAGTGAGATAGACGAGAACCACCTGACTCTCGTTTTCCTGTGTGCCAGAGGGCGCCACAATTTGACCAATAGCTGTCACACCCCACCACCAGCATCCCCCAAAAGGACTGAGACAATCTACCTCACAGTCCTCCCTGGTTACTTAGTGGCCACTGTTCACCAGGCCACTCCAACAGGAGGAAGTCACCATGTATGGCCCCCATTTCAGGAATGGCATTATGTTCTACCTTCTTGAGGGAAAAATATCTTCATAAATTATCTGGAGTTCTTTTATTATTTATTTATACAATTATTTATTATATCCAGGTGTACCCAAGAGGATTTATTACATACTTTCTGTCATAAACCAAAACTATGTTATTTATTTTGCTGTTCAAATTGTCCCAGCTTTGGCTGTTGAAGGCCATATCAACTGGCTCCAGTGTCCCTTCAACACATCTCTGTTATTTTGCTTTTGATTGTTTCCTTACTTTCTGGCACTTACAGTGCCATCTTACAGATGCTCCAGGCTCATCTTGTCTACCTTCTGCTCCATCCCTAAAAGCAGCCATTTCTCCAAGAAGCCTGGTTACTTTTATTGGAAAATGGGGTTAGAAACCAAAGTCTAGGTGCCCACAGTGTTCATTACTATTGGGGACCCACTCTCAGTGAGCTGAGCTAGGAAATATATGTATGTAAACTAGCTCATGTATACACAAAACTAATTGTTTCTATATCTATTATAACTATCTACGTTAAGTAGAACATGAACTCATCCTAATGTCTCTGACACTAACCCATTTGCATGGCTGATTCTATCTTTCTCCCCTTACTTATCTATAACCTCCCACTCCAACAGTGAGAAATCTGTCCGCTACCATCTGCCATCCATTTACTTTGTTGTTCAATTCTGGTACACAAATACTTGAGTTTCAGAGGTGTCGACCCATGTCAACTCCCATGAGAAACACTCTGCCAACTAGAGTACAGTGCTAATGAACGGTTCTTTTTGTTATTAATCTTACAGTTTACAGACATTTCCAAAGTTATTTAGGTTAGCACTTCTGTTCCCCAAGCCCTTCAGTGAGATTATCTTATACATTTGTAATACAACATGATTCTTTTGTTAATGTCAACATTCTATTCTGTGATTCTCCAATTCTCCTAGTAGATTTTGAAAAATTTACATATATTAACGTTTACCCATTGTGTTGTAAAGCTCTATGGCTTTTGACAAATGATTGGTGACAAATGGATAGTATAGGAGCTCTTTGCATATTCTGGATATTAAATCCTTATCCAATATCTCAGTTACTACCGTACCATGCAGAGTTAGTTTCTTGGCTCTGAAATATCTACAGTACCTCACCTAGTCAACCATCTCCCATCCCAAACCTCTGGCAGTATCTATTGTTTTGCTTTTTTAAAGAAGTCATATAATAGTACAATATGTAACCTTTAAAAATGGCCTCTTCCATTTAAATGTAATCCATATTTTTATGTGGATTAAGTTTTTACCTTCTGAAAGCTGAGTAGTAGTCCATAGTATGGGTGTAGTATTATTTGCTCATCCATTCATCCATTAAATAAATCTTAGTTGCTTCCAGGTTTCTTCCATATAAAACTGCTATAACATGCAGGGAAGATTTTCATGTAGACATAAGATTTCCAATCAGTTGGGTAAATATCTGAGTGTGATTGTGGCCATGTGGTAAATCTGTATTTTACTTAATAAGAAACTTCTATCTTCTAAAATGATTTTACTATGTTTCATTCCCACAGCAATCAATGAGTGTTCCTATGCATCGCTATGTGGTATTGCTGGTTTTTAATAATTTAGTGAATTTTATAGATACGTTGTAGTTTTAGTTTGTATTCTATTTAATCTGCATTTTTCTAATGATAAGTAATGTTGAATACCAAACTCGATTGTTTTAGTGTATATGTATTTCTGAACTCTCTCCTGTTCCTTTGATGTGTGTGTCTATTCTTTTGAACACATTGTTTTGATTACTGTAGTTTTATCATAGTGAATTCTGAAGTTGGCAGTGTGGGTTCTCCAACTTGTTCTTTTTCAGAATTGTGTCAGTTATTCTAGCAGCTTTGCCTTTGTGTATAAATTTTAGAAATGATTTTTCAATGTCAACCAAAAAGCTTATTGAAATTTTGATTGGGATTCCATTGAATCTATACAGGAACAATTGAGGGGTATCAGGAGAACCAGGGGTGGGGAGGATGAGGGAAGGGGGAATAAAAATGACCAAGGTTGAATATGTATATGTACCAGTTCCACAAGGCAAATACAATTTCGTATCATTAATAGATATTAATAAAGAAAAGAAGGTGAAGGCTTCCAATCTGTGAGTACAAAATATCTCTCCCATTTCTTTTTCCCCGTTTATTACCCAACTCTTTCCCACTCTTTCTTCAGCTTTGTTTTTGTTCATATTGTTGTAAATGATAGAATTTCTTTCTCTTTGAAGCTGAATAGTATTCTGTCAAATTTTTTTCTTTATCCATCTGTTGATCTTGATTATTGTGAACAGTGCAGTAGTAAACATAAATATGGGGGTATAGATGTCTCTTCAACATACTGATATGGATTGCTGGGACCCACAGTAGTTTTTTTTAATTTTAAAGGAACCCTGTACTGTTTTCCATAATCTACATTCCTGCTAAGTATACAAGGGTTCTCTTATACTTCTATTATCCTTTTAGTGTGTATGGGATCAGTAATGATGACCTCTCTCTCTCTCACATTCAACCTGATTAGATGCCTATCAATTTTATTAATTTTTATGAAGAATCAGGACTTGGTTTCATTGATTTTCTCTGTTGTTTTCTTATTTACAATTTTATTGACTTGTACTCCAATTTTTATATTTTCTTTCTGTTAGTCCCTTAAATTTAATTTCTTGTTATTTCTCTAGTTTTCTTGAGTAGAAATTTAGACTATCGATTTTGGAACTTTCTTCTTTTCTAACACACTTTCATACTATGTATTTCCTTCCAAACACTGAATTAGCTAGATCCCACAAATTTTGACGATTTGTATTTTCATTTAGTTCAAAATATTTTCTAATTTCTCTCGAGACTTCTGTTTGGTCTCTTGGTTTATTTAGAAGTGTTTTGTTTGATTTCTTAATATATTCAGCTATCTTTTTTATTATTGATTTCTAGTTTAATTCTTTTGCTGCTGAAAACATAATTTGTGTGATTTCTAGCCTTTAAATTTATTAAAGTGGATGTTATGGTACAGAATGTAGTCTGTTTTGGTGACTGTTCCAAGTGCATTAGAGGAGAACGTGCATTCTGATGTTATTGAGGGAAATGCTATATATGTGTTAATTAGATCAAGTTCATTGATAGTATTGTTCATGTCATTTATAGTCTTACTGATTTTCTGCCTCAGTGATCTATTAATTACTGAAATAGAGGTTTAAAGTTTCCAACTGAAATAGCAGATTTGTCAGTTTCTTTTTTCAGTTCTATCAGTTTGGTCTCAAGAATGTTGACACTTTGTTGTTTTGAGCTTACTATCATTAAGACTTCTTGGAGATTTGACCCACTTCTCATTATATAATGTCCCTGTTTATCCCTGATAATCTTTCCTATTCTAAAGCCTGCTTTGTCTAAAAAGAATATAGTGACTCCAGCATTCTTTCAATTAGTGTTACTATAGTTTGTCTTCTTCCATTCCTTTACTTTGAAAAAATAAAGATATAATTCACATATCATAAAATTCACCTTTTAAAGTATACAATCTTAGTAGTGTATTCACAAAGGCCGTGCAATCACTGCTACTACCTAATTCTAGAATCTTTGTGTTACCCAAGAAGAAATACCATTCCCATTAACAATTGCTTCCCATTCCTCTCCCTACAGCCATTGCAACCACTAATCTACTTTTTCCCTGTATGGATTTGGCTGCTCTGGGCATTTTATATAAATAGAATCCTATGATGTAATTTCATATTGTGTGTAGCTTCTTTCATTTAGTGTAATGTTTTTTAAAGTTTATCCATGTTGTACTATGTGTCACTAATTGATTCCTTTATATGGCTGAAAAATATTTCATTATATGATATAATATTCCACTACACCATTCCAGTTTGCTTGTCTCTTTATCAGTTGGTGGACATGTTGTTTGTTTCCACTATTTGGCTCTGATGAATAAGGCTACTACCAACATTGGTATCTTAGTTACTTTTCTTGTTGCTGAGACAAAAATACCTGACACCCAAAGTTAAAGGAGGAAGGGTTTATTTTTGCCTCACAGTTTGTAGAGGTTTCGGCCCATAATCAGCTGGCTCCAAGGCAGAGTGGCATGCAACAGAGGGCAACAATTCATGACAGCAGAAAACAGCAAAAGCAAACAAGAGAGAGCAAGACAAGCCTTTTCTGTCCCTTATATTGTATTTAGGATTAGGGTGGTGCCAATCCAATCAGTGGGCCAACAGAACAATCACCCACCCTTATTGCCAGCACCCTTAATTCCAGCTTTGGCACTAAGAATCAGTCACACACTCTAGATTCAGCCACCTCTGGAAAAAACCCAGAACCACATGAGGCTTTGAGGGGACATCCAGATATAAACCATAACAATTGTCATATGTATGCATTTTGATGTGGATATATAGTTTCAAATCCCTTAAGTATACACTCAAGATTTGAATTACTGAATCATGTGGTAACTCTATAATTAACAATGTCAAGGATCATCAAACTGCTTGCTCAAATAGAGGCACTATTTTACAGTCCGCTAGCAATATAAAAAGTTTTCATTTTTTTCTATATCCTTACTAATACTTGTTATTGTACATCTTTTTTTGTGGTATTCTTACTTTGGTAAACTATATACAACATAAATAATTTTAAGTATATGATTCAGTGGCATTGATTACATTTACAATGTTTGCAACTACCACTATTCCAACCATTTTTAATGAATTATTATTCCAACCAGAAACTCTGCAAGTATTAAGGAATAATTCCCAATTACTTTCTTCTCCAAGTTTCTGGTAACTACTAATCTATAAATGCTCTGTCTCTATGAATTTGCCTGTTATGCATATTTCACAAAAGTGGAATCACAATGTTTACACTTTTGGAGAGCTTATGTCTCTTGGAACCATGTGTTAAAGCTTATCTTTGTGTGACATGTATTACAACTTCATTCCTTTCTATGGTTGAATATAATTCCATTGTGAGTGTGTAAGTACTATGTGTCATTTAGCCTTTGATCTGTTGATAGACACTTAACCTATTGCCACATTTTGGCTATTATGAGTAATACTGTTGAATACTGGCATATGATTGACTACAGATGTCACTATTTTCAATAGTTAGGCTTTGGTCTGTTGTGAGTTAAGTCTTGTATATAGTGAGTTGGAGATCCTACTTCATTCTTTTGCATGTGGAAGTCCCATTGTCTCTGCACAATCTGCTGAAGATGCTGTCTTTTTGCCATGGGCTGGATTTATCACCAAAAACCAATTGGCCATAAATATAAGAGTTTAATTTTGGGCTTTCAAGCATTTTATTGGTCTATATGTTTATCCTTCTGCCAGTACCACATTGTTTTAATTACAATAGCTATATATAATAAGTTTTGAAATTGGGAATGTGAGTCCTCTAACTTTGTCTTCTTTTTCAACAATATTCTGGATATTTGGGAGCCCCTTATAATTTCATATGAATTTGAATGTTGACCTTCCATTTCTGCAAATAGGCTTTTGAGGTTTTGATAGGTATTTTATTAATCTATCAATTGGTTTGGGTAGCACTGGGATTTTAACAATATTAAAAAGTTTTCCTACCTATAGCCATTATACTTTTTCATTTACTTAGATCTTCTTAGTTTCTTCCAACAATGCTTTGCAGTTTTCAGTGTATCAATTTATCCCCTTCCTTTTTTTAAAAAATCACTTTCTTGGTTAAATTTATCCCCAGATATTTTATTCTTGCAGATGCAATTTCGAATAAAATTGCTTTCTTAATTTCTCTTTTAGATTGTTCACTGCTGATATATAGAAACACAGCTGATTTTGAATATTAATCTTGTATCCAGAAAGTTTCCCAAACTCATATTAGCTCTAATAGCTTTCCTGTTGATTTCTTTGGAGGGGTGCTGGCCTTTGAACTCAGGGCTTTTACACTGACCTGTGTCACTATCTTTTTTTAAAAAATTAAATTAAATTAAATTAAATTTTAATTTTTGAGACAGGATCTTTCTAAGTTGCCAAGTTGGCCAAGTTGAGCTCCTGCTGATTATCTTCCTGCTTCAGTCTCACAGAGTGCTGGGATTATAGGCACGCACTACTACATTTGGCTTTTCTGTAGATTTTTGAGAATTTTCTGTATATGGGATCATACCATCTGTGAATAGGAATAGTTTTACTTTTTCCTTTCCAATTTGATTGCCTTTTATTCATTTTTCTTGTCAGTTGCTCTAGCTACAACTTCCAGTACAATGCTGAACTGCAGTGGTGAAAGCAGGCATCTTTATCTTGTTCTTGATTTTTTGGGAAAAGCTTTCTGTTTTTCATCATTGATTATGATGTTAGTTTTGGATTTTTCATAAATGTGTCTTATTAAATTAAGGAAGTTTCCAACTATTCCTAGTTGTTTGGGTGTTTTTTTTTTCATGAAAGAGTGTTAAATTTTTGTCCAGTGCTCTTTCCTCATTAATTGAGATAATCATGTAGGTTTACCCCTTTTTTCTATTAGTGTCAGATATTACACTGATGAACATTTTTATGTTGAAACACCCTTGCATTTCTAGACTCAGTCCCACTTGGTTGTGCTATATAATCTTTTAATACATGGCTGGGTTCAGTTTTCTGTATTTTATTGAGAATTTTAATATATTTATGAGTGACATTGACCTGTAATTTTCATTTTTTGTGATGTTTTCATCTGGCATTACAAACAGGTCATAATGATCTCATAGAGTGAGTTAGGAAGGGTTTCTTCCTCTTATATTTTTGTAAGAAAAAAGGACTGGTGTTAATTTTCCATTACATATTTGTTAGAATTCACAAGCAAAGTATCAAGTTTTTCTTTGTTGAAAGATTTTATTGCAAATGTTACTATTATTATTAATTCAGTCTCTTTATTTGTTATGCATCTGTTGGGATTTTCTATTATTACATAAATCAGTTAAGATAATTTCTATATTTCTAGGAATTTGTCCATTTTACCTGATTATTGGTTTTGCAGGCATACTGCTGTTCCTAGTACTTTCCTATAATTCTTTTTTGTATGTGTGTATGTGTGGCACCAGGGATCAAACTCACAACCTTGTGCCTACCAGGCAGGCACTTAAGCTGCTGAACCAAACTCCTAGCCCTAGTTATTCAAGGCAGGGTCACACTATGTAGTTCAGGCCGGCCTTGTGCTCATGTTGCAGCCCAAGCCGGCCTCGGACTGACAGCTCTCCACCTACCTCAGCCTCCCAAGTGCTGGTATTAAAGGCGTCCTATAATTCTTTTCATTTGTGTAAAATTGGTAGTAATGTTCTTAGTCTCAAATCTGAATCCAGTAATTTGAGTCTTTCTCTTTTTTTCTTAGTCAATCTAGCTAAAAGTTTTCTCTATTTTTTATCTTTTTTTTGAAGAGGCAACTTTTGTTTTTGTTTGTTGTATTTTTTTCTATACTTATGATGTCATCTTTATTATTTCATTCTTCTTGCTATCTTTGGGTTTAATTTTTCTTTTCCTAATTGCTGAAAGTATCAAGTTAAACTGTTGATTTGATATCTTTTTTCTTATTTAATATGGATGTTTACAGGTATAAATTTATCTTTATGTTGCAGAAGTCTGGTATCAAACCAAATGGAAGACCCTTTGCATCAAGGAGTTGGAAGACAACTGTTTATCATGCTAGAGGGCCAGTGGGACCAAGTTCAAATCATTAGCCCTGGCTGAGAGTAAAGCAAAAACTTATATACATTTTGTAAACAGGAAGTACAAAAGCTGATAGCAGATTATCATATAATTGGTTACATGCATCAAGTTATATGTCAGGCAGGTTCGTTATGGGTAGGTTAGTCAGAGGGGTTTTTTTTATCATAAGGCAGGAGAAAATAGGGAGAGAACTGGGCTGAGGGGGTGGTTGAAACTAACTGTGTCCTTGACTGGTTTATCTTGACTTGACAGTCCTTGAAAATAGAATATGTTTATATGTCAGAAGGTACAGGCCCCCAGATGAATGCAGTCAGACTGAGTCAGGTTGGATTATCTCTAGATTGCAGCTGATGTGGTCAATCAAGACTAACTGAGGCTAATGGTCTAACTATGTGGTGGGCTGGGTGAGCACACCTTGTCTTAACAGAACATTGGACTGTTGATTTTTAACTTTTCTGTCACATGTAGGCATTGCCTTTGATATGAATTTTGCTATGTAGTAGTTTTATTTTTAACTCATTCCAAGGCATTTTCTAATTCCCCTAGTGATTTCTTATTAGACTTTTTGATTGTTAAGAACTTGTTGTTTAATTTCTGTATATTTATTCTTTTTTCAGTGTTATCTATTATCAATTTCCAGTTTTATTTCATTGTGATCGTGAAAAGATATCCTTTTATGGAAAATATTTTCCCATTACAACCTTTAACATATTGATCATAGTTATTTTAAATTACCTGTCTAGTAATTCTCCTGTCTTAGTTTTATGTTCCAATATCTTAATGTTATATCTTAGTCTGCTTCTGATGAGCGTTTTGTCTCTTCAATTTCCTCCTCCTCCCTATCCTCCCCTTCTTCCTTCTGGTCTCTTTCTCCTTCTCCTCCCCCTTTTTTTTTTTAGGTCTTTTTTGCGTATATGGTAGGCTTAGTGATGGGTCCTGAGTTGAGGAGATTATTCGGTGTCATCCAAGGGGACGCTAAATGCCATCACATATCTTCTTATGAGAGAAGTAGAGAAAGATTTGACATTTGACACACAGAAGGGGAGAAGGGGATGTGGCTGGGTAGTCAGAGATTGGAGTCACTTGGCTTCATACTGAGCAGTGCTGGCAGCCTTTAGAAGCTGGGGAAACATGGAAAGATTTCCCTCTCAGACCTTGATGGGAAGCAGGAAGTGCAGCCCTGCCAATCCCTTGATTTCATCTCTGACTGATTTTGGATTTTTGGCCTTCAGAACAGTAAGAAAATGACAGTAAGAGAATAAATTCCTGTTGTTTTTAACCAGAGCTTGTGGTAATTTACCATAGCAGCCTTGAGAAATTAATGCAGCATATCTTATGCATTTTTCTTGAAACTTGGACATGTTGTAGAGGGTAATGAATACTGAAGAAATAGATTGTGGAATAGGTATTGATGTAAACCTAGCTAAGTCTTGGGCTCCACTCAGTGCTCTTAGCTACAGGCACCAAGGGGCTTCTGATTCTTTAGTGATCTTGTTTTCTCTTCCTCCATTAACCATGGAGTTTTGCTTTGTTACTGCCCCTCAGAAAGTCAGTGTTTTGCAGCTGTAACTCACTGTATTAAAGTAGATCTTTATTGAAGCCTTACTTGTGTGGTAGTAAAGTGTGTGTGAGTGTGTGTGTGTGTGTGTGTGTGTGTGTGTGTGTCTTCATCAATGATCAGGAGAGGCACAAGATAGAAATAAAATTTTATTCCTCACAGGTCCCAGGGGAGGTGTACAACACATGTAGAGGCTACACACGTGGAGATCAGGGAGCACATAAAGATAAAGAGGGGCACCCATGCGCTGATGCCTTTACGGGGTACAGGACATTATCCAAATGTGCTCTCTGTGACAAATTTCAATTGGTGACTTTAAAGCAAGCAGTTATAAATTCCTGGAGGTCACATGTGAGTGGAAGGTGGTCACTGCGGCAGAGCTCACAGTCCACACAGGGTGTGATGGTCAGTGGGGCCAGTAGTAGGCTGCACTTGGCTGTCCCAATGTGGAGCAGACGCCAGAAGGAAGTTGCATAAAGCAGAGATGTGGATCGACCACACTGAGGAACTGGGAAGCAATGTGAAACTGGAAGCATCCAGGGTGGCTGAGCCCTGCTTCTTGCCAAGAAAGTTGAACCTATGTTCTACGTGGATGCTGAGACAACCCAAAACTATTAAGAATTCACTACAGGGGAAAAAAAAGTTCACTATAGAGATGGAGAGAGCAAGTGCTGTCTCTAATCTTCTAAGACCCGGACTTATGGGGTTCCTTACATATGAAGTTGACCTTCCCAAAAAAGAAGTGTTTCTTTTGCTTCTTTAGGTAAAGACCACCTCCTTCTCCCATTTCTTTTCCCTTGGCTTAACTGGAAAGTATGCAGAGGATCGTAGGGGAATGTCTTTCCTCATTTTAGCTGGGATAAAGTTTCAGGTTTGCCATGGCAAAATCCTGTCCTCTAAAGATTAGGGGAAGGCCTGGAGGGCTTCGCTATTGCTGCCCTTGGTCTCTCCCTGTCAGGAGTTGATGTCTCGCACTTTCCTGTTGGAACATTAGGAGTTTCTCAGAGAAAAAATCTGTAAAGGTCTGAAGCCTTCCCTCCCCTCCCCATGACTGTGGCATCCATCAGATGTCTCATTCTCAACCTGCACTTAGCCTTCAGCAAATCACTGGAACTGTTAGCTATGAGTTCTGGCTGATTTACAGCAAGGGTCCAAGTGGGCAGATCTTGGGAGTCATAACTCTCTGGGCACACATGATGCCACAGAGTTTGGGGAGGCAGTTTTTTCTGAAACTTCAGTTGTCTGATGGGTTTATGAAAAGTCACTAATCTTTAACCTGTCTATCCTTTTCTTGCTTTTTAAAAGAGAATAATGATTTCCAAACCCTTTACATGTCAGAGTTTAAATCAGAATTCCTTATTATGACCATTTTAATATCAATCTGCTATAACAAGTAAGGAATATTAAAAATACAAAGCCATAAGACTATAATCTTAGAATCATTAAGACTTTGGCACATAGAAACAGAATTTTACAACTGGGAATCATAAATTCAATGAGAAAAAATTCTCAAATTGAAGTTCTCTCTGGGCTTGCCTCTGTTGATAAGATGACAAGACATACAAGGTTTTCTTGATCTGACCTGTTCTATTTCTCCAGCCTCATTTCTCACCACTGATCTCACCTCCCACCCCAATCCTTTTTTTTTATTTAAGAGAAAATAGATACAGAAGGTAGAAACAAGAATCAAAAAAGACAGACAAACAACAACAACAGATCTGATACGATAACATTGTAGGTTTACACACTGAGGTGGTTGAAGTTTGACAGTAGTTACAATATTGCATATCATTACCTTCATAGGGGTTGATCATATTGACAGATATAGACATGTAAGATTTATCAATTCAAGTATATTAACTTTTCTTTTTCAATAGCTATTGTATTTAGTAATACAGTTTTTTAACTGTCTTATTTATGTATATTTATAAATTTATGTATTTTTCCTTTTCCCTTCCTTCCTTCCTTTCCCCTTAGAATACCTCTTGTTGTCATTGAAATAACTACCCATAACATCAGGTCTAATATAATCAAGCGAAATAGTTCAGAGTGAAACCAATAAAGGATAAAAGAATGGTTGTACATAAGAGAAACAAAAAACTAAAGAGATCAACAAACAACAACATATCCGATACTGTAAAATTATAGGTTTAGGAGTTTAGATGGTTGGAATTTTACAGTGGTTGCAATGGTGTATATCGTTACCATTAAGGGGACTGTTCAGATTGACAGGTAAAGACATGTAGGACTGATCTGATCTTATGAATATCAACTGTTCTCTCTCACCAGTTAATGCATTTAGTAGTATAGACTTTTAAACTATCTTATGAATACCCTTATCTAAGACTATGTCTTTTTTCCATACCTTCCTTCCTCGGTTCCCCTTGTAATACCTCTTATTGTCTTCAAACTAAATGCCCTTACCAATTGGCCAAATATAGTCAAACGAAATAATACTGAATAAAACCAATAACAAATAAGATAATGGAGGCAATACATAGTAATGCAACGTTGATTTCTATAATGCCTCATGTTAGCTTCAAGGCAGTTGCCTATATCATCTGTTATAACACAATCATACTAAGATAGGTTAAAATCCCTCAGAACAGAGCAGCAAAAGTAATACCTGGTTTTGAAGCAAGGTGATCGTATATCACCGAAGGCTACCCTTATAAATTTTGTTATCTTTACAATAGCTGTCTTTGTCATCATTTATGATAAAGATAGGCCAGTTGAGGTAGAATAGGATTAAACTAAACAGTTCATTGAAAACAATACTGGACTTAAATCCCATTGATGGATTATTCTTTTGTCTGCCCTGCTCGGTGGTATCTCTCTGTTGCTTTTTCTGGAGCAGTGGACTTCTTTATCTCTCTCTAGAATGTCCTTCAATATTCTTTGTAGGGTTGGTTTGGTTGTCATAAATTCCTTTAGTTGTTCTTTGTCATGGAAGTATCTTGTTTCTCCATTGATTTTAAAGGATAATTTTGCAGGGTACATCAATCTGGGTTGAAAGTTATTTTCCTTCAGGGCTTGAAATATTTCACTCCAAGCTCTTCTTGACCTGATGATTTGTGTTGAGAAGTCTGTCGTGATTCTGATGGGCCTTCCTTTGTAGGTAATCTGTCTCTTTTCTCTAATAACTTTTAATATTTTGTTTTTGTGTTGAATTTCTGGAATCTTGATTATTATATGTCTAGGTGTAGGCCTGTTTTGGTCAAGTTTAGCTGGAATTCTATATACTTCAGTTATCTGAAAGTCTCTTCCTGTTCCCATGCTTGGAAAGTTTTCTGAAATTATTTCTGTAAATAGTCTTTCAATTTGATTTGTATTGACCCCTGCTTTTTCACTCACACCTTTTATTCATAAGTTATGTTTCCTTGGGTTGTCTTGCAGCCGTTGCACTGCCACTTCCAGATTTCTTATTATTTTTAGAAAGTCTTTCCTTTCTCTCTTCCAGGTTGCCATTCTTTCTTCCAGATATGAAAGACTATCTTTAGTTTCCTTCAGGTGGTTCGGCCAGCTTTTATTGGAGTCTTTGATATCCTGGTAGTCTCTCTGAATCTGATTGATGCGTTCTAAGTCTTTATTTGTTTCATTCTCAATTTCCTTTGATTTTCCATCCTCCACCTTTCCAGCTATGTTTCCTTTAGAGGTGCTTAGCTATTCCCCTATTATGTATTTCATTTCAATTCTCAGTTGGGCTAACAGTGCTGCTTTAATTTCTATAATAGCTTAATGGAGTTGTCTCCCCACTTCAGTTGTCATCTCCTCTGAGAGTTTAATTTTTGGATTTCCAACCTTTTCTGCGTTAGCTTCTCCTGAATTTGTTCTGCTTGTATCGGAGTCCAGACAGCGCCCTCTACCTTTCCATCTTGGCATTTTCCTGGGCTCTGCAGTGAGCCTGTGTTGGTCCACTGCCTTTTCCAAGCCTGTTTCTGCTTCGTGGATGTCTGGTGCAGTGTGCGAGGACGGGGCCACTGCTTGGGAACCCATACCAGGCTGTCCACCAAACTTCCCCTATCACCCCCAGGGCGCCTGTGCAGATTCTGCCAGGACCCTCCAGGAACCGTGCCTAATTAGGTGCAGTTCCGGTCTCAAGATGGATGCCTGTCCCTCACTCTCCCTCGGGAGTGAGGGGTGGGGGGCTGGGGTCCGCCAGGTTCACTCACTCTCCTGCTCGCGACCACCTTGTTCCGCAATTGATTGCTGCCTCTGCTGTCTCTGCTGCAGCCTTAGCAAGTCAATCACACATCGCCAGCACTTCAATCGCACTTTCTCAGTTTGGGTTGTGCTGCTAATTGAATTTGGCTCTGGTCAGAGGTGCTGCTGGTCTCTGCCTTTGTTTATTTCATTTTTTTATTCTTCCCGTGGGCTACGGTTCTCATTTTAGATTCTTCTTGGGTCCATAGGACCCATCTCCCTCTTTTTTCCTTCTCTCTGTTATTATATTATTTTATATTCCAGCATTTGGATGGTATATTCAGGGAGTTTCCCTATCGCAGTGTTATCTGGGTGGCCATTTTGCAGGAAGTCCTCCCACCCCAATCCTATTCTTTCTCCCACACTTCCTTTCAAAAATAAATTCTGTCCCATACTCAGGGTTCCAGCCGTGTCCTAAACTATTCAAGATTCCATGAAGCACTTTTATATAACCCAGAACA
Organism: Dasyprocta punctata; assembly: GCA_004363535.1. Classification (NCBI taxonomy): domain Eukaryota; kingdom Metazoa; phylum Chordata; class Mammalia; order Rodentia; family Dasyproctidae; genus Dasyprocta; species Dasyprocta punctata. The sequence goes on along the minus strand of RJWM01007252.1, from coordinate 3,671 downwards.
TAGCAAACCCTCAGCAATCATTTGTTAATTTAATTCATGAATAAAATCTTAAAACTCTCTGCACAATATGTAGTACATGGAAATATTAAACTGTAACCACTTCTATTAGTTACCTGATTTGTGCCTGATACTCTTCTAAGCATTTCATATGAATTAATTTATTTTATTCTCATTACTATATGTGGCAGATGTTGTTACTATTCTCCTTTTAAAGATGGGAAACTAAAATACAGAGAAGTTAGTAATTTACTCAGCTAGGCGGTGACAGAGCTGGGATTCAAACTCAGGAAACTCTCATAAATGAGTTGTAATTAGCATGAAACTCATTATCTGCCAGGCATAACACTGATGTGGAAGGTGTCACAGGCATAATCTCTAATTCCATGACAATCCCCTTGAATACATGAAGAAGTGGAGGTCCAGAGAGGTAAGTCAGTTCTCCAGGGTTACTCAGCTAGTAACCACTGGAACTGAAGTTCAAGTCAGGTCTGATTGCTGTAAATTCCACACTCCGCTATTCTTGGCACAGCTTCTGTGCTGTCTCTTCATGAATTGAATACCTTTGTTCTTTGTCAAGTTATCAACATCCTCTTCCTTGGAGACACAGCTGCAGGATTCCTTTGTTGCAATACTCTCCCCAGTTCTGCTCACCCAGCCCAGTTTCCCAAGTCAGTTTCTGTACACCTCCTGCCCCTGCCCTCCACACAGTTTGGAGCCCAGTGGTGAGGCATACAGGCTCTGTGCTCTGCTGGTCTTGGCTTCAGACCATGGCTTCACTGAGTGGCTCTGATTAATGTTGTGTGTGACCATTTGAGCCTTGCTTTTTTCATGTATGACCTGGCACTGAGAAAACCAGCTCCCTCATATGGTCAGGTGACATACACACACATATTTGATTCATTGCTGATCAAAGTGTTCACCACACTGTGTTACAATGTTTTGAATAAACGTTTGTCTCGGTCATTTGACTGGAGGGCAGGAACCGATTCTGATATATCTCTTTGCCACTAGCACTCGGTGTGGTTTAGAACACACTGAATGGATGTGGAATAAATGAATGAAAAAGAAATGAATCTTAGAATCCTACAGTCATAATGTCACATGTAACATGTAAGAACCTGTGTCATATAACTGTAAAACTGGAAGGATCTTAGAGATCATCTTCCTTGGGCTTTTGATCTTCTTGACCATTATCCACAGTTAGTGGTGCACTGTATCCTACCACTAATGACACACATGAAAGCACAATACACATTCTGATGCTTCCTCTCCCTTTCTGTTTCCTTCCCTTCACTTCTCTCCCCATCTCATCTTTGTTTTTTGTTTTGCACATCTTGTTTTTTTTTATTTAAGCAAAGAAAAAACAGAAAAAAAAGACATATAAAACAAAGACAACAAGCAAAAGAGACAAACAAACGACTAGAGTAAATACACAACAGTAACATTGCAGGTTTACAAAATCGGATGATAGAAACTTGACAATGGTTGCAATATTGTGTCACGTTATCTTTAAAATGGTTACTTACATTAACAGATATAGACATGTAAAATTGATCTAATCACGAATATTAATTGTTCTTTCTCAATAATGAATAGATTTAGCAGTGTGTTCATTTTGGTTATCTTACATATACATATATACAGGTTTATATCTTTTCCTCTTCCCTTTTCTCTTTCCACCTTTTTCCTTCCCAGTTATTTTTGCTCTTTGAGCTGCTTTTTACCCTTACATAGTATTTATTATAGATTTTGGATCATATATACTTTTCCATTTCTTACACTAGGGAGACAATACGGTATTTACACATGTGGGTTTGATTTATCTCACTTACGAGTATGGTATCAAGTCATGACCATTTACTTACAAAAGTCTCAATGCAGTCTTTCTTAATAACTGAGTAGTACTCCATTGTATAAAAATACCACATCTTTTTTATCCATTCTTTGATTGATGGGCACTTGGGTTGTTTACAAGATCTGGCTATTACAAATTGGGTTGCTATAAACATGGCTGCACAGATATCACTGTGGTATGATGTTTTCAATTCTTCTGGGAAAATGCCCAGAAGTGGGATAGCTGGGTTGAATGGGATCTCCAATCCTAGCTTCTTGAGGAATCTCCACACCGACTTCCACAGTGGCTGCACCAATCTACACTCCCACCAACAGTGGAGAAGAGTTCCTTTATCCCCACAGTCCCTCCAGGATTTGCTGTTGGTTGATTTTTTACTCTTGGCCACTTTCTGGAGTGAGATGGAATCTCAGTGTTGTTTTAATTTGCATTTCCCGAATGACCATTGATGTTGAACATTTATTCATATATTTATTTGCCATTTGTATTTCTTTCTCTGAGAAGTGTGTATTCATCTCAGATGCCCATTTTTGGATTGGGTCCTTGAATTTTAGGGGCCAGATTTCTTTTAATTCTTTATATGTTTTAGATAGAAGTCCTTTGTCTGATGGACAATTGGCTAAGATATTTTCCCAATTTGTGGGTTTTCTTTTCACTCTGTTGGAGATTTCCTTTGACATGAAAAAACTTTTTAGTAAGATGAGATCCCAGTTGTTGATTCTGGGAAGTGTTTCCTGTGCAATCTTATTTTTGTTCATGAACTCTCTGCCTACTCTTATGTCATCAAGATTTTTACCTACTCTGTCTTCTAGTAAGTTTAGTGTCTCTGATTTCATATTCAGATATTTGATCCATTTTGACTTTATTTTAGTGCATGGTGATAGACATGGATCTAGTTTTAGTTTACAGCATATAGAAAGCCAGTTTCTCCAGCACCATTTGTTAAAGAGGCTGTCTTTCTTCCAATGTACATGTTTGGCCCCTTTGTCAAAGATGAGGTGGCTAAGTGTGTTTGTAGTTGTGGCTGTATCTCCTAATCTATTCCATTGATCTTCAGGTCTGCTTTGATTCCAGTACCATGCTGATTTTATCACAGTAGCTTTGTAGTATAGTTTCAAGTCTGGGATTGTGATGTCTCCTTCCTTCCCTTTATTGCCCATAATTGCCTTTGCTATTCTAGGTCTTTTCTGGTTCCAGATGAATTTCAGGTATGCTTTCTCTAGCTCTGTGAGGTAGGCAAGTGGTATTTTGATTGGGATTGTATTAAATCTGTATAATAATTTTGGGAGAATGGCCATTTTCATGATGTTTGTTCTTCCTATCCATGAACAGGGAATATCTTTCCATTTTCTGAAATCTTTGATTTCCTTCCTTAGAGTAATGTAATTTTCACTGTATAGATCTTTTACTTCCTTTGTTAGATTGATTCCTAAGTTTTTCATTTTTTTGGATGTTATAGTGAAGGGTGTAGCTTCCCTTATTTCTCTCTCAGTGACTTTGTTGTTTGTGTACAGGAATGCTATTGATTTTTGAGTGTTCACCTTGGATCCAGCTACATTACTAGATTTAGTTATTACTTCTAAAAGTCTTCTAATGGATTTTTGGGGGTCTTCTATATACAGTATCATATCGTCTGCAAATAATGATAATTTCACTTCTTCCTTTCCTATCCTTATTCCATTTATTTCTTTCTCTTGTCTAATTGCTCTGGCTAATATTTCCAGAACTATATTGAATAGGAGTGGTGATAATGGACATCCTTGTCTTGTTCCTGATTTTAGGTTGAAAGTTTTCAGTTTTTCTCCATTTAGTAAGATGT
>RJWM01007251.1:0-79157 GCA_004363535.1 Dasyprocta punctata | reverse complement strand
TTACCATGCTAATGACTTCTTCCATTTAAAATACTGTTCCTGTAATTAATAGTACAGATGTTTAAAAAGTTGATCTTCTATTTGTCTGTATTTATTATGAGTCAAAAAACTAGATTTGTTTAAAATAGCCTCACAAATCACAAAAGATTATATGTATGGAAATTATCATTAATACAGACGATGTAAAAACCACACACTACATAGTAAACAGCATAAATAGACCATAGTTCAAAGTCTAGAATAGAAGTATTCCAGCATACATCTGGGTGAAAATTGCATTGTATAACATATACACACGTACTCATGCATACATAGTAGATATTTTTCAGTTTCCTCTTTGGTACTTCGAAATGTCCCAAAACTGATAAATCGGAAAGGCATGGTAATAAATTATAAAGTTCAGTAATTTAATGTAATTCACCATACTTTTTCTGTGTTGTGATCGAAGTATTGTGTAAGACACTGATGATTTGGTAAGTGGTTGATAAATACTCCATTTTATGCAAGAATTCATAGACTGTTAGTTGACAGAGCATCTTATCAGAACTGGAAACTACATAGAGGTATTTTCTTTCAGCATTGTTAACAGTAGCATAGCATCCTTGAAATGCTGAAAGAAACCCTACCAATCCAGATTTCTATACTTAGAGAAAATAGCCTGAAAAAGAAAAACAAAAACATAAATTGAAATATTTTCAGATAAACTGAAAGAATTCATTCCCCAGTGGACTCACACAGTACAACAAATTTTGAGGAAGTTCTTCAGACTAAAGAAAATTATTCTAGATTAAAGGATAAAACTATAGGAAGGAATGAAGAAAAAAGGAAAGACTATTAACTACTTAAAACAACCATGCTATTGTGTGGAATACACACATATGTAAAATAAAATATATGATAATAGCATGAAAGGAGGAGATAAGCCAATGTAAACTATTATAAGATTCTTCCATTCTTTAGAGAAGTGGCCAAGAATTAGATAATGATACCAAACTTTGGGCACTTTGAGTAAACATGGCCTAATTGACACGGATAGCTATACCCAACAATTGCAGAATGTACCCTTTTTTCAGTGTACACCAGACATTTACCAAAATCAAATTATAATGATTCAAAACTAACTTAAGATTTTCAAAGGATTGGCATTATATAAGGATAAATTTTCTTACTGAAGAGAAATTTAGTTAGAAATCAGTGGCTAAAGAAAATTAAGTCCCAAAATTGGAAATTAGGAACACATTTCTAAATAACCCATGAGTCAACACATGACAATAAGAAAATATTTTAAACTGAGTCAAAATGAAAATATGTAATAATATGTAAGATATGCTTATAGGGAAATTTCTGACTATTTTAATTGACATATAAAAGGGAAATTTACATCTTTTAAATGAGGGGTCTGCAGACACCACACATAGGACCCTTCTAGCCTACCACTTGTTTTCATTAGTAAATTTTTGTGTTGGAACACCACTGTGCTCATTTATTTTCTCGTCTGTGGCTGCATTTTACTCTACAGTTGAACAGTTGCAACACAGACCACAAAGCCACAAAGTTTGCAGTCTGGTCCATCACAGCAAAAGTATCAACTCTTTCTTTAAATATATCAAAAAATAAGAGACACTGTGAGGTATAGTAGACCGTTTACAAACTGCTGTGGTAATGTCCCTGTGTGTATACATTCTTTTAAGCCATCCACACCCATACTGAGTCTGGGCTTGATCAGATGGCTACTTTTGACCTTGTGACATTAGGGAACTGGAAAGTATATGCACACCAGGATTCTCCCAGTCTTATTGCTCTCTGAACTCTGAGAATAAGCAAAGAAGACCAGATTAACTTTTTGGAGAGCTGAGCCTGCAGTTCAGCCTTCTCCCATACCCCAGATCACCTATCTGCTGCCAGAGATGAGACGGATGCCACCCTGGACCATCCAGCCACACCTAAGCCGGGCCATCTCTAAATTATCCAGGTGACCTGTGGGATCATAAGAAATATACAGAGTTTATTTTAAACCACTATGTTTTCAAGTGATTTATAATGTTATCTGAACCATAGATCAATAGTTAATAGGCAAAATCAGTTCAACTTTTTAAAATGCCTGTAAAATTCCATTTTAGTTAATAAAGCTTTTGAATCCTAAGAGTGGCTGAAATCTATGCACAATTTTGAACAGTTTTATTTGAACAGTATTATTTTATTATTCATAAGTCAAAGAATAATTTTTTAAATGTTTAACTTTGGTTAATAAAACCACAAAAACTGTAGTGATCTATTTACTTTCTTTTGTTTCCCTCAGTTTTAAAACCTGTCTGGTAACTTTTTGAAAACTTTCAGTTTTTGTAATAATTTTAATGCGATTTTGAAAAGCCATTATGTTTTGATATATAATTTCCAGGCACAGAAATCTCAAATCATTTTTTCCAGCTATTTGCCTTTCTAGTTTTTGTCTAATGAAATTAAAAAATAGATGCTAAGAGGCAGCCATTACTAATGAGGGGAGATATTATGTAACTATGTTGTCTCTTCCTGCTTCTCTGAACTATGTCAAGTAGGCTTTCATTGTAAGTGTGCATTTTCTTGGAATGTTTAAGGAGCCTTTATTTCAAAATTATAAATTATGCTTTTAAGTAATGTATATTCCTGTATAACAAAGTCTAACCTGAAAAAATTTTTGAAAATTTAGCATATTTGACTTTTAATTTTGCAATAAACTGCAATTACTGGCAACACTACAAACTGTAATAAAATTTGTAACAATTTTATTTTTTACCCCTTAATAAGTGTTATGTGTGTAACCCAAGAATAATAATATTAGGTAATGGACAAAGTTTTGGGTCATCTGAATAACTAGATTATTTAAATTGCAATTGCCAACATTTACTTTTGTGAGATGCAAAATATGTATCAGATTGCAAAGGTAAACATATAACATGTTTTTTGGATTCTTTTTTGCATAGTCTCAAGACAAAACATCAGGAGGTATTAATCCAGAACCTTGTCCAATCTGTGCTCGACAGCTGGGAAAACAGGTGAAATTATAATAACTGGTGTTTATTTACAATCTTCAAAGGTTTCTATATACAGTGTCTCTCGTTTTTTCCTTTTTTCACTTCTCTTCCCCCTTTCTTCGTCACAACTATATAGGAGTAACAAGTATTACCCCCATGTTAAAGTTAGGGCCAGAATTTAGGTGACATGCTTAAGATTATATATGTTTGGACAATCATTATCCTAATTGATAGGTTTAAAAAAAGTTTTCATGCTGGGTGTGGTGGTGCAGGAGGATCACTGGGAGTTCAAGGCCAGTCTGGGCTACATAGTGATACCCTGTCTCAAAAAACCCAAAAATGTATGTGTACATATTTCATGTATTATTTAAGAAATACCAAATGACCCTTTTTCATTAAAGAATTTTAGTTTTGAACATATTCCGAAGCATAAGATTTATTACCATGTAATTTAATTTTTGTCAGGTTATCATAGTTATCTGATAATTGTACAGAAATATAATACACATTGACTTACTTAAGGTAATAACAGTATAGTAATATAGCTTCTAACATTATTAATACTTTGTAATCCAGGCATTAAAGTAAAAATAACATCTCTCCTAGGGAAAGTTACCTGTATCTTTCGGAATACCAGTGTACTAAATAAGTGTATTTTTCTGTTATTTCTAGTTTATAAATGTTTATAAATATGATGGCAGCATATTAGTTTGCTTTTAGGAGGTTCTTATCTCTACCCAACCGATTTACTTCTGCTTTGTATGATAAATCAATATATTTGTATACAATATCAGAATATCATTGCATTTCAACACTTGAAAAATAAGTCAAACAAGTAAATATTATTTTAAACAAGTATTATAAACAAGTAAAATATTCTTGGCTGCTTTTTCCCTATAGAACTGAGAATATAAAGTTCAGGGTGTGAGTTCCATATTCTGAGCATCACTATTCAAGAGAGGATCTTTCAGGTTCCAGGATTTATAGAGAAAGTGAATTCTCAAAGGACACTTCATTTGATTTTAAGTTTTAAGAGGATAGATACGACATTGGAGAGTGAACAGCAGGATATAGTGTACAAATATTGATGCACTGGTGACCAGAGTCAGGATGCAAGCACTGTGATAAGATAGGAGTAGAAGGGGTTCAGGGCAGCTCAGTGGTAGAACTTGTACCTGCATTTGTGAGGCCTGAGATTCAATCCCCTGTACCACCAGGGGTTTGGTTGCTCATGACACAGTGTCTTTTTTATTTTTAGCTTTGATAAGATTTGTGCACTTGGATTGTCTCTGAAACTTATTTCATTTTTGTCTTAAACATTTACAGTTTGTAAAGTTTTTTATATACATACTTCAATTTAACTGTAGTATAACATAGGTCTTCTACCCTTAGAACAGACCTCGATTATAGTAATAATAATAAAACTGTACCGGGCAAACTCTGTTCCTACCCACAATCTGTAGAAACTCTAAACCTTTCCCTTTAGCTTCCCAGTTCTCCACTTCCTCTTTAAATTAGGGCTGTTAAGTTAGGTTGTATCAACTGATGCTGCCACAAGTGTTGCTGGTTGTTTCTCTGTTTTTGGGCCTTTTCACTGTCTCCTTCTCTGACTGCTTGAGTATGGGGCAGCCCTGATTTCCTCTCCATTGTGAATGTGAGTGGACCTGTTGTGTTGTGTAGCTTGTCCATTCTGAGTTTCATAGTCACAAAATTCCTCTCAAGTAGAGGAAGTACCCTTAATCCCCAGTGGCACTGGCAATACATGGTGTACAAACAGTGCTGCTTGCATGAAGCAAAAGTACTAGCAAAGCAGCTCCTTAATTCTGCTGTAGCTTCAACTCCTGAGGACTCTGCTGCAAACTTTTGAGAACAGAGATGCAACTAGAGGACAGTAAACATAGTGTCAGGCAACCAAACCCCAAATAGATAGCCCCTATTCCTTTTGAGTAACTAAAAGTAAAACCAGCCTCATCTTCCTCAAATTTTCTCTTCACTAGCGTGAATTGTTTTCCAAGACCCTTCTTACAGCTCCTGCACAGTACCTTGGGTGGTCCCCACTGCACACTTTCTTTTCATACAGATCTAAGTTCTGGAAAAAGCAAAACTGGAAACTAAGGAATCTTACACTCTAACACCATTCAATTTTCATTGTTATTGTTTTTGCCAAGTTAAAAAAAGGTTAAATAATTTCATAAAATGCCATAGCTTTTGGAGTGACTAAATATAATGCTTATCTGCACCTTTGTTACCAAAGAGAAGCATGTGCTTCATGGCATGCACCAGATTTTCGGAGACTATTATAATTTTTCTTTTCTTTCAGTGTATAAGGTATTTTTCAAAAATGTCTTTTTGGGTTTTTTAAATGTATCCAGAACCACTTTTTAAGTAAATCATTTATATACAAATGCTTTAACATGTGAAAATATCAATCTACTTAGTAAACTGAATAGAATATATTCTCAAAATTAATGTTGTTCTCAGTTTTTCTATTATAAGTGCTGTTAGAGCGCTGAAAGAATAATTTACTTTGTTTCTAAATCTGAAATGAGAATGCCAACTTCTTATAAAATAATGACTAACTTATTACAGTGACTAGAACTAAATGCTACAAAAGCTTACTCTTTAGACTTAAAATAATTAAAAAAGCATTTATGTCTTCAAGAATGTTAATGCCATGAAATGTTCAGGAAGTGAAATTGTCACTTATATTTATAGACTGGAAAGCATCTCTAGTAGCATCTCACTGAGGCTTGTTTATGTGTTTTCTGTTTTAGTGGGCAGTACTGACCTGTGGGCACTGTTTCTGTAATGAGTGCATTGCTATCATTATTGAACAGTACAGTGTGGGGTCTCACAGAAGCTCCATTAAATGTGCCATCTGCCGCCAGACCACATCTCACAAAGAAATCTCCTATGTCTTCACCTCAGAGCAAGCAAGCCAAGAGGAGGACATTCCCGTGAAGGTAAATGTGGTAAAGAGCACACTGATGCAGTTATAGCAGTGTAACAGGAGTCAGTATCTGACCAAGGAGAGCATTAAAATCAGAAGAAAGTTGGCACAGTAAATATGTGGAAACCACTGTTGTCCATGGAAATCCTGCCCGAAAGCTTCAGCATTACCACCTACCCCTTCATTGTGGGAGGATCACAACAGCACATTCTGACAGGGTTACCAACAGTCAGTGCCTGCTGTGACAAAAAGAACTCCAGTTCCATATCAGCCTACCAGTGATGGCAAATCTTTTAGAGCTTTCAGTGATGACAAACAGCTGGCTGCAGCACATGTGCCATAGCTTCGCCACCATTGATTAATACTATTTCTGTTCACTACAAATAGATAGAGTTCTGGTTTATTTAAAGAAAGATTTGTTTAAACAAAGCTTTCTCTTTTTTTCTTTTATTCAGCCTTGGTTACCAGATAAAAAACAATGTGCCCAACAAAGTTGAAGGGAAAAATAGATTGGTTACTGATGTTAATGAAGACTTTCACAATAAAGATGTTACGCGATTAACACGTCACGTACTGATGTTTTAGGGTACAAGAAAAATTTCACTTTACTTTCCTAATTTTTTCCATGCTCATTCAGGATTTTTAAATAATTACTAATTTGAGAAACATGCAGGTTCAGTAATGGAACTTTCTACCTACAGAGTATTTAAATGTTTAATGAAAATTCTTTGATAGACATTTTTGTTCCTTATTTTTCTTAAACATTCTTCTTAAATATTTCTAATCAAACTTGGACAAAGGGCAAATCAGTTTGTAAATGTAGTGGGGAATATGGCTCAAGGAGTAGCTTGGAGAAAGATGGTGTTAACTCTTACACCAGTAGTCTTCTTTGTCAGTTCTTTTTGGGTTCCTTTTGGGTTCTTTTTGTTCTCTTCTCACTTATTTGTGAGGAATGTGTTTTATGAGTAGAATTAAATACAAGTTGAAATTTCCTGCTGTTGTTAAGGTGCCCCATCCCAACAAAACTATAGTTGGATTAAAGAATTTTTAATTGCTATTTTTTTCCCTACTCTTGTTTGAGTAAAACCTGAAACTATTAGTTATAGTGTTCTGTAGTATATAAACAGAATTCAAAAGTTGGTAAAAATTCTGATTCGTTTTCTCATCCCACTCATAACTATTGAATAAATACTGTGTGGCAGGCAGTGTGTTGTGGGCTTGACAGATACAGCATCTGCTCTTGAATAACACGGACCTGGGTACTGCCCTTGTGGATTGCACAGTTTGGAATATGGTGATCTTGTGGAAAAGAAGTTCCTAGACAGAAGCACATGTGCATGCATATACACACGTGCACATATGCACACAGAGTGTATGAAAAGACCCACAGTAAGAATGACTCAAATGAAGCTGAGTGGCTGAAGTGCGAAGAATATGTTTGAAATTCAGTAAACCTGTAGGCCTAAGCAGGTCAGAGGTGTTAAAAGACCACCTGAAAGTTTGAGAACTGTATTTTCACTGTAATCAGAATGCAAGAAAGTATCGTGTTTGGATTTAGATTTTTAACATTCTTCTTGCTGCAGTGTGGAGCACTGTACAAATTAATGAGGGATAGAAAAGAAGAGTAGAAAAAAATTGGAAAGATGAGTTTAGAAAGCCACTGCAGTCCAATTGATGTCTTTGACGAGATGATGGCAGTGGAGATGGTGAAGAGTAAACATATTCAAGAGGTGTGTAAAGTTAAGGAGGAAAATAGAATGTTGAAGGCAAAGGTGAAGATGGAAACTTCATAGACAACCTCTTAGTTTCTGATGTGAAAATCAAGTGGATACTGGTGTACTTACTAATAAGATGTGGAAGAGGAATATATTTAGAGCATACTGTATTTGAAGTTTTTAATGCAAAGTGGAAGATAGAAAATTCAGAGTCTGTGGCTAAATGATCTTCGAAGCCAGGGCATTGAATGAGATAACCTAAGGAAAGAGGAGGTTAGCTTCAGGTAATTCCCACAGCCCTTAGCTTTTTAAATAAAGAGGGAAAGGCTAGAAGAGAACATAAGAAGAACCTAAAGACCTAGGCAGTCCAGGGCAGTGTGCCGCTAACTGAGGCCTCAGGAACACTGCTTCTGTGCAGAGACAGTTACCAGCTGAAGATGATCAGCTTCACGTAATGTGGGCTTACTCTGTAAATGGAATAAATGTAGAGGAGAAAAGCACATTGGAAGAGATTGAGAAGTGAACAGGAAGTGAATAAGTGAAGACAAAAATCCCCAACTGTTGCATAAATGTGACTTTGGCATAGAAAACCAACAGTTGCAACCAGAAGCATCAAGTACAGAAAGACAGTATTTCTGTTATATTTTTTAAGAGATATAAGACTCTTAAGCATGCTTAAAAAAAATTCTTAAAAAAATAAGATAGCCTGAAGATGTGGGAGGGAAGGGATAGTCTGTAGTGTTAAGTTTCCTGAAAGGTAGGGAGAGTGTTGATATATGGAGAGGAAGTAGAGGTCTCATTGAAGTCAGATAACAGCTATAGGTTGAACTGTTGAGCAAACAAGCTATTAGGATAGATGTACTTATCTAAAAGTAGGAGAACTTAGTGATTTCAGAAAGGACAACATTAAATGCTCTGGATATGATTGTAGAAGGAAGTGACCCAAGTAAGGTAAGGGGGAAAAGGTGCTAGAAGACGAAGTGGTGAGGCATGAATGTTGAATGAGTTGTCCAATGTACAATGTGTAATATTGAGAATTGATATTTAGAGGTAAAGATTATAAATGAGGCATCAAAGTTCTTTAGTGAATGAAAGTTAAGTTTTCAGTAAATGATAGCAAAGATTAGAGTTAGAGGTAACTAGACTTCTGAAGGCTCAAGAGAATGGGAAAATTTTAGAAAAATAAGAAGTACTGTCCTGAAATCTGCATCAGGAACCAAAGAAAATAATAGCAATACTCTAATGTAACGATATGTGAGGATAAATATTCTCCAGTCACAAGGGCTGCTGAGAAAACAATATGCTCAAAGGTTCTAATTAAAGTAAGAAGGTAAAAAGCAAGATTTCCACAAGGTTAAAAAAAAATAGTAAGTACAAGTTTGTTGATCTTAAAACACAAGTTCCATGGGCAGGAGGAAAAGGAGAAAAGCAGGAGGGTGACTAGGCAGGAGGGAGCCACACAGCAGCGTAGAGTGACAGAATGGGTGAGGACGAGTGAGGAAAGGATAACCGAAGGTTCATCCAGTCCTGTTCTCTGTCCGTGAATCCCCTGGATAAATATGTGTTTTTAAAGCAGTTGCCAAAGAGCTGCAGAGTGAAGAGGTCAGCGACCTCATGTGCAGTCGGTCTACTGATCACCTCGAGGCCTTTGGTCCTACTCACCACTCTCCTCCCCAGGCGCCTCTCCACTTGCTTCCCACTCCTTTCCTTCCCCTTCCCTTCTCTTTTCCTTCCCCTAAAGGTAGTCTTTCTTAGTTGTTCTTGGCTTTTTTTCTGTCTCGTTCTCTGGCCATGGGCATCCCACAGGCCGCAGGTGGCATTTGTGGCTACAAAGCGGCAGCTCACGGTTAGATGGTGAAATCATTTGTCATAGTACAAGCAGTCAGCGTGCAACAGAACTGCTGTGTCAGGCCCAGGCAGCGAGGCAGCGGACGGTTTGCTCTAGCTACCAGTAAACAGTACAGCCTCTGTGAGACTGAGTCACTGAGCCACAGGCCCCAACACCTGTTCCTTCAGTGGCAGTTTCCCTAGACACCCAGGAGAGAGATTAGGGAAGTTACATTTGCTGTCCTGTTGGGACAGGCATACTATCAATTGTGCTCTCGCTTCTTCCTGCCTTTCATGGGTCCTAAGGAACACATGAATTAAGTGAAGCACTTACTTTAAAACTATTTGTGATAGGATTTGCTAGGGATAATAATTTCCCTCTTGGGTAAAATGATTATATGGTTACATTCCCTTTTTGTGGAACGTATGACTGAATGTTGTGCCTATTATGTAAATAACTTTCATCCCTCCTCTACTTTTTCACATTGCTCTTTGCACATTTATGCCTGCTTCTTACTTCCTTTCTGTCACCTTTTGTGTCTGCCACTTCTGCCTTCTGAGCCCTGTTGCCTTTTCTGCCTTGTGCACATTTCTGCCCTAGTCTGTCACCTCCTCCTTGAAGCATCTGCTTATTGTATTTTGAGTTTTCACCTCAGTCTTCTGCTTCTGAAACTTCATCATTAAATGATCACATCACCTATCTTGAAGTGAAGGAAAGAGTGATATATAAAATATAGATGAATTAATGTAAATAATGAAGGTATTATTTTCAAATTTTAGAAACTACTGGTTCAAACTACTGTTTTTTGTTTGTTTGTTTGTTTGTTTTTTGCTACCTGGGATTGAACTCATGACCTCACGCTTGCCAGGCAGGCACTTGTGCCACTGAGCTAAACCCCTGGCCCTCAAACTACTGTTAAACCTATAGGTATTTTTCTTTTATTCTATTGCTGTTATCAAACCCCTAATACTTAATAAACAATACTGAGAATTTTTTATTTTCTTAAAGTTTTTGTTTTATTTGAAATATTTATTTCATTGAAAGTATTCACGTCAAGACTCTTGAACATAGCAAACAATATAATGTGATTTTCTTAGTGTTTAATCATATGGTTGATATCACATAAAAGATATTTGGAGAATATGAAAGTACTAAGAACAATATCCAACCTTTTTTTCTATTCTTACTTGTGGAAATTAGAGATCATATAATGTAAGAAATCTTGTCGATCAACTGCAGAAATAAAATGAATATTGGGACCACAAACATCCATTTGGTGGGTACACTTAAGTTAAAGATTGTATCTTGACTAACACAGTGTGACAGTATTCCTAAGTGACCTTTGGAACCTACTGGGCACTTCACAAAGTAAACAAAATTCCCCTTGCAAGTTCTGACAACTGCCAGGCAATTTGGATGGTGAAGTAGGCCTCTTGGCAGAACATATGTCCCACGTGGCATGTTCTCTGTGTCTTGTGTTTGGCTAGGGTTCAGACAAGGCATGTCTGCCAATAGAAACCCTGTCTCTGTAATGGGTGAGATTCTTACATCATAAGAAGTTTCTGTCTAGGAGGAAGTCCAGTACCTAGACATAGCCACAGCAGAACAGCACCCTTCCCACCTACTCCCTACTACGCACATGCACAGTTGCTTCGTCATCTTAAAGCCTTTGTGTATCTAAGAATCAACTGCTTTAGCTTTAAAAATGTTTTGACTCAGTACATGTGGAATGTGGTCCAGGATTCTGATTGTACCACTAAAACAGTAGAAGTCTAAGAATTAAATTATGACCCCCACCATTTGTAGGTAAATGGGTGCAACTTGAGAACATAATGTGAAGTGAAGTAAGTCAGACACACAAGCTCAAACACTGCTTTATTTCTCTTATATGAGAAACACTATACATTTTCATGTATTATATATCTACATACACACACAAATAAGAGCACAATAGAAGAGAAATAAATAGGAAGTAGGAAGTTCAGATACTTCCTTAAATTACATATTTTGCTGTTTTTAAAAAATACTTCAATATATATGCTAATTTGTTTCATTTATACTAAAAATTTATTTTAGTTCCTTGAAAAGAAAATTCGTGTTATTATCTATTTGTTTCTTTTTTGTAAGAATCTTTTTGGTTTATGCCTTGCACTGAATAACTACTTTGAAGATAATGATGTGCAGTGTAATAGCTATTATTTCATTATTTAGTTATGAAAAATAAAAGAAAAAGAAAAAACATCCTAATTAAACTCTTATTCATGTGTAGGAAATAAGAGTAGAAAAAAATTGATATTGACTGGTTGATTGATTCAGTGGGGAGAGGTGCTGGGGACTAAAACCAGGGCCTTCAGACTGAGCTGCATCTCCAGCCTTTTTTAATTTTTTTATTTTAAGCCAATCCTTAAGTTGCCCAGGTTGGGCTCAAACTTGCAGTCCTCCTACTCAGTCTCCCAGAGTGCTCGGATTGTAGGCATGTGCTACCATGCCCAGCTATTAATTCACAAGAAAAAAATAATTCAAAATAAAACAAAATGTGCACAGTAGAAATAATGCTTACTTCTGTTCTCATTTTTGCCTAACATTGAACAGTTTCACCTGTAGGACTTTCAATAAGATATATGAATTTTTTTTAGACACTAGGATTAGGTAGACTCTTCCTACTCTGCAACTATGAAGAAACTAGTATATCTGCTCTTCCTCTGATGATTCTATTGTACCCTAATTTTTATAGCATCCCTTATACTGTGCATAATATTAATGCTTGATTATCTAATTATGGACTTGTCTTCCATAATTTTCCCATGACTACTGTGCAAATGGAAAATTCCAGAGTTCTTAACACTTCTGAAAATAAATTCATTCTGTCTTTACTCTAGAGTGACTGAAATTGTCCTTGATGACAGATTTTACTGGCAGTATTTTATATCTATTGTGTTTATCCCATTTATATATGGAGTATGTATTAATATATAGTATGTAAAATCTCTAAAGCTATGGCTTGCTTGTTGACATAAAGTAGTCTCTAAATGTGAAAGTTCCTTCTGTTTGGTAAAAAATAAAACTAAATACCCTCATCATGTCCATCGTGTTGGTTTTCTATAATGTTCTTCAGGATGCCACAGCCATTTTAGCTCTTCATTCTGCAAATGGAGCTAAGACCATGGGAACCTGTAGATGCTGCTCAGAAAAAGGAGTGTTAAGAGAGATGTGAACAGATTAGATAAATAGAAAAAAATAGAAGGTGGCACGGGAAGAAGGACCAGACTGTGAAAAGGGGATATGATGGGCAAGCTCCTGGCCTGGGGCAGTGACTGGCATGCCTTGCTTCCTACAAAGCAGTGGTAACTTTCTAGTTAAAGAGCATTGTTTTTCTTTAATATAAATTAAGTACAAGTAACCTTCTGCTGCTTTAGCTGGCAGAGCTTTATCTGCCCTTCTGACTTTCCTTTCTTCCCTAAAAAGGGGGTCTCAGCAGACAGAAAATAGATATGAAAGAAGTAGAGTGAAGCCAGCTCTATTGTCTTTACATGCCACACCCAAAGATTTTACTGTTTTTGTTCCCTTCTTTTTCCCAGTATAAAGACTTCCTGGCATGAAACTTAATACCATAGTCTAGTATTGCATTGGTAAGATAGTCTTATCATGGAGCAGAGAGAATGATCAGATTCTAAATCAGATGCTACTTTATTGCTTTCTTGCTAGAATTCTTTTAGACTATTAAATATATGCCAAAGAAACAAAACCATTTTTTTTCCATCCTTTTAATGTATTTAACATCTGACTGCACAGTTCACTGTTCCAGTCAGATTTGTATCTCTCTGAGTGCTAGGTAGTGACTCAGAGAGAAAAGTCCTAAAGATTCAAATAATTGAAAGCAGGAGATGGATACTGTATCTTTATTCTGAAACTGGGTCTTAGTCTTTGATATTTCAGAAACATGCACACAAAACAAGCATTGATGACAGAGGTAGGGTTGGTGGCTAGATATCTGAGAAAATTGAACAGACTAACAAGAAGGAAATGAGTAAAGGGACAAGAGCTTTAGAAGTCACAGGTGAGTTTAATTAAGTGCAGTTTATCAACCTATTATGTTAAAAAAAAGATCTAGTACTTTTGTGAGCTCTCAATTCCCATGCTCCTGCCTCCCTAATACTTACCATTCTGGGTTAGTTTTGCATCAGTATGTTTGCCGCTATTACCAAAATTAAGCCAAGTTGGACTGAGACTACCAGTTTCCCTGGCTTATTATATTGTGTTAACATCTTGAAAAGGATAAATTGATATCCATATTTCTTTATCATTATTTCCTTTGCCTTTCCCTATCCAACCTTGACAGTTTATTACACACTTTTTTCTGCTTAATAATTTTTTAACAAAAGGACTGTTTTTTCTGTAACAGTGACTCTGTTGAATAGTCTCAGAAACTAGCAGATTTGAGTCCAAGTTCATTTACATATCTGAGATAGAAACATTAGAGCAGCAGAATGCATATAGTAATATTTAAGACAATATAATAACATTCCTGTAAATAGCTTTCAAGCCAAAACAGCACTGTTATCTATCCTTTTTGTTTATTTTTCTCCATTATCTGTAACGTATTAGGTTACATGTATTTTGAGATAAGGGAGGATGCCTTATTTAGTTGAATTTTAATTACCATGCAAAATTTTATCTATTTATGATGTACAGTGTCATGCTTTGATGGATGTAGACATTGTGGAATGATTGGGTCAAGCTTATTAACATATTCAATGCCTCAGATAGTTATTTTTTTTTATAGTAAGAACATAGCAGTTTTCAGGTTTGCACTGTTGTCACCATACAGTGCCGTAGATCTCCAGAACTGATTCCTCCGGAGACTTTGTATCCTCTAACATCTCCCTAATGCTTCCTCAGTCTGCCCCCACAAGTTCATCCATTTTGTCCCAATTGATAGGCTTTCCTTCTTTATTAAGTATAAAGTTATTCCACTGTGTATATACCACATTTTCTTTACTCATTCATTACTTGACTCCATATCTTGGTTTTGGTGACTAGTGCTGCAGCAGACATGGAAGGGTGGGTGTCCCGTTAGCATACTGATTGCATTTCCTTTGGGTATATATAGGATGACTGATAAATATCGTGTATATTTAAATTTTTTTAAATTATTTAGCAACTACCATACTGGTTTCTGTTTGGGTTGTGCAGATTTACTTCCCAACAGTAGTTTACAAGAGTTCCCTTTTCTCTACACCCTTACTGATACTTAGTATCTTTTCATTTTATTGATAATAATCATTCTGACAGTCTGAGGTGATACTTCACTGTGCTTTTACTTTGCATGTCCCTGATGGCTACTGTTTTGAGCACCTATTCATATTGGACATCTGTATGTCTTTTTTTTGAGACATGTCTTCTCAGATTCTTGTCTATTTTTTTAATTGTATTGTTTCTCACTACTGAGTTCTCTAAATGCCTTGTCTGTTTTGGAAATTAATCCCTGTCAGATGTACAGGTAGCACATATTTTCTCACATTTTATAGATTATCTCTTTAGTCTTTTATTTCTTTACTGTGCAGAAGCTATTTACTTTGGTAAAATACCATTTATTTTTCCTTTTGTTGCCTATGCTATCTAGGTCATAGCCAAGAAGAGTCTCCTATGATCGTTGTTAAGAAACATTTCCTCCATATTTTTTCTTCTAGTAGTCTTACAGGTCAGGTCTTATGTGTAAGTTTTTACTGCATTTTTGAGTTGATTTTGTATTGGGATGAGATAAAGGACCATTCTTCTGCAGGTAACTCTCCCTGTACTGGACTATTCATTGATGAGACTATCCTTCTCCACTGTGCAACTTTGTTATCTCTGTCAAAGAGCAATTGACTGCATATATGTGGGTTTATTTCTAGGCCCTTCCATCTGTACTGTTGGTCAGTGTGTCTGTTTTTATGGTAGTACCTTTCTGTTCTGATTACTGAAGATTTGTAATATATTTTGAAATCGGACTGCATTACCACTAGCTTTGTTCCCTTTGCTCAACACTGTCTTGGTTATTTGAGGTCATATGAAAAATGACACTGGAATTTTGAAAAGGGTTTCATTGAATCTGTATTACTTTGAGTAACACGTAACTTTAACAGTATTCATTCATCCAATCCATGAGCACCAGATATCTTTCTATTTATTTATGTCTTCTTCAGTTTCTTTCATCAGTGCTTCAGTTTTCAGTGTACAGATCTCTTTCTTCCTTCCTAAAGTTTATTCCCAAGTATTTTGTTTTTTGATGCTGCTATAAATGAGATTGTTTCCCTTGATTTCCTTTTCAGTTTATTGCTAACAAGAAACATTATTGATTTTTGAGTGTTGCTTTTGTATCCTGCCACATTATTAAACTCATCTGTCACTTCTACAGTTTTTGTGGTAGAATTTTTAGGGTTTTCAATAGATAAGTTCATTTTGTCAACAAGGAAAATTTCACATCATACATTCCTATTAAAATACCTGTTACTTACTTCTGTTACCTAATTGTTCTCCCTAGAATTTCAGTACAATGATGAAAAGAGGTGGTAAGAGTGACATCCTTGTCTTTCATTCTAAAGGAAAATCTTAACAATTTTTACCATTGAATATGATGTTAGCTGTGGGCTTGTCCTGTGTGGCTTTTGTGGTATCAAGTCCCTCTGTTCCTAATCTATTGAGAGTTTGTCTCATGAAAGGGTGCTGAATTTTGTCAAATGCTTTTACTTCATCTCTTGAAATGATCTTATGCTTTTTATCTTTCATTCTGGTAGTATAGTTATCACATTTATTAATTTGTGTATGTTCTTGCATCCCAAGGATAAATCCCACTTGATCATGGTGAAGGATCCTTTTTATGTCTTTGTTGAAGAATGAATTGAATAACCAAACAAACTAACTTGAAATGTTGTCAGGACTTGAGTGATACGTGGGGCAGACTGCTTCTAGACCAACCATGTTCTTTCAGAATTGCTTATGAATCTTGTTTTTCATTTGGAAGTAAAGCAGCACAAGCAAAGAAGAAAGAAGTGTTCATACATCAGAGCTTAATGTGGTAGGGATTTACTTTTCTGAAGACTGAAGACCAAAGGTCGTAGTGTTCATACATCAGAGCTTAATGTGGTAGGGATTTATTTTTCTGAAGACTGAAGACCAAAGGTCGTAAGGTTAGTGAGCCTATTGAGCTCTTCTATAACTGCTGATAGGTAGATGAAAAAAAAAGTTAACATTGATCATCCTGAATAGAGGGTACCATGCTCCAGTTGCTGACTTCTTTTAATACCAGTTAAACTCATTTCATAATCCCATATCTAACACAGAATCCACCATACAGCCTGTTCTGTGTTAGGTCCGATTCTCTTTCCTTTTACTACTCAGCTATAAAGAAGGATAAATTTGAGTCTTTTGTAGCTAAATGGATGCAACTTGAGACCATGCTCATATGTGAAATAAATCAGACTTGCATGTGTAAATATCACATTGTTTCCCTAGTATAAGAAACTGAAAGAGTAAATAAGATCCAAAATGAACAATAGATATTATGAAAGAGAAAGAAATTGCTTAAAGAACAACTGGAATAAGGGAAAGGAGAAAAAGAAGGGAAAAGAGTATGTAGATATAGATACGTAGGTATACACATTAGCTCATTGAAAAGAATGGTTTGTGCTTATATTGTGTGATCAATTATACATACCTATATCTTGTAATCTGAGGAACTACTTTGAAGATAACAATGTGCAATATATTAACCATTGTTAATTTCCTATTATCTTGTTTTGAAATTTTGTATCATTGTTTTTATTGTCTTCCTCTCTTTAAAATTAAAAAAGTCCATATACATAAAAGTTTGGTCAAACTTTGACCAATTCCATTTTCCAACAAAAATATTTATACATATACCTGAAGCTGTAAATTATAGTCACTATGAAATATTGCTTGTAATAACAAAGGAGAATGGAATGAGTTTAAATATATACTGATAAGCAAATATTTAATAAATGTTATACACACAGGAACGTACAGCTGTTGAACCAAAGTACATACATAGATCCTATATCAGAAGGTGGGTAGATACAATTTTAAAAGTCCGTGTTGCAAAATATGTTTAAAGATATTTGTAAATTGTGCATTTTTATGTATGCTTCTAAAATGCCTATTTAGAAGAATAACTACCAGATTCTGAGTAGTGTTTAGAGAGTATTGGGGATAAAAAACTGTTTAAAAATTCAAGATTTTTTTTTTAATCCTGTGTATTTTTTGCTAGCTAATTTATCCAATCAATGTATACTGCTTTTTCTTGATAATTCTTTAGGTTAGCTAAAAAGTACTTATGAAACACCTAACAAAACTAGAAACCATATTTTTATCTTTTATTCAGTATAAGCCTTTTCTCTGTTACCTTTTTATGTCAGCAATCCTTGCCTTGTCTACAGCATTCTCTTCATTTAACAGCAAATTATGGATTCTTACTAAAATCAACTAAGAGAAGTAGTAAATGTTTGATATAGCATCTAAGAATTTGAAGTAATATATTCATGCTGATTTATCATTTAAGCTTTCATCAGTCATCTAACATGTGAAATCATCTGTAAAGGAGATTCTTTCCTGAATTGATCTAGCACAAAAACTTACTAGCTTTGTTTTCAAAAGTTAAGCCATAGATACCTATAGCCCACCAAATTTCTTTCTCCATTTTTCTTATTCTCAGTAGCCAGTATGGTTCCATTTGAAAGAGGAGGGCATGGATTTCATCTCACATGTAGCTCCTTGCCAAGCAGAGCTTCTGATTGTGACATTTCAGTAGTAGTATTCTTTCACTGTAGGAAATAACTAGGCTGGGACTGAATCATTCAAAACTGTGGCAATTGGAAGGGATTGACAGCTGCCAGTGAACTTATCCAACTTCAGTAAAAGAAAATACACTAATCTTTTCCTATATAGAGTTAGCACCCAGGTTAGAATGTTGTTTAAAAGCTTATTTGATTTTCTTTTGAACTGTTGTAAGAAACTGCTTAGTAGAAGGAAGAGTTCATAGTTAACCTGATATATCACCAGAAGTGTTTGGAAAAGTGAAGCATTACAAGGGAAATTCATGATTCTGTCTAAACTAAATGATAATTTTTATGTTAATTTCCTGAAATAATTGTTAGATTGAGACTGGTCCCATTATAATACTTTTTAACCTTGCAAGTATGATTGAAAGTCTGCATGTCCAGAGAAGTAAGTGTAGATTCAGGATTTTAGCATGAGGATTTTAAAATTTATTCCATGATTCTGTCTTGCCAGCTTCAAACTAATATTATTTTTTTGTTCATATTTTTGCTTTTGAATGTTTCTTCATGTAAAAAAATTTGTTTAATTCATATTTTTGCCTTCGAGTGTTTCTTCATGTAAAAAATTTCATTGAGAGGCTTGAGGGAGGTCTAATACAGCTGTGGAAAATATTTTTGCTTCTTTTTTATTGTCTGCCCCCTCAGCATAATCTGAGTCATTATAATACTCCTACTGAAAGTCTCAGAAAGATAGTAAGTTATTGAGTGTTCATTTATTGCCAGGTATCAGGCTAAACATTATTGTGTACATTTTGTCATTTAATTGTCACAGCCGTCTTTGGAAGTAGATATAATTATCATCCTTGTTTGACAAATGAGGAATAAGACGGCTTAGAAAGTTAGAACCTATATGACTAGTGAGTTGCACTTAGACTTACCTCGTTCAAAATCCCATACCATTAACATTTGTCATACCATTTCTCTGCACTCCAGCAGGAAAACTTGTAGGTGCCCCAGAAACACTTGATGTACTTTCCTCCTTGTCTTATTTCTCTATTTTCTTTTATCATTTTCGTATTCTTTTGAGGGAATAGTTACAAATGATGTAAAAAACATACCTTTTAGAAGTGTTTGTTCAAATCTGCCTCAATCTGAGTGTACCTCCATCATTGTTCATGGTCATGCCATTTTAAGAAATTATTCTCCATTGATTGAATCCTCCATGTTTACTTACTTGTGAGTTTCAAATCACGTAACATCAGAAATAAGTGAGAGTAACTGGTAACTATAAAACATAGCTACTTAACTAAAAAAATTTTATCTATCCTATATTGTTTATGACTTTCTGGTTATGCCTTTATATTCAGTTTTCTCTGGGAGAATATTCCGTAACTTCTACAATTTGAATTTAAAGAAAATTTCCAGAAAATATGAAATAAAAAAGAAATGCTTATGTACCTGCTCACTGGTTTTGAGACATGTATGAATTTGGTCATTTCTTTCCTATTCCTGAGTTTTCTTTGGTAATGCTGTGTTTTCTTCTTTGTGTTCAAAGGGCAGCCACTCCACAAAAGTGGAAGCTGTGGTCAGAACTCTCATGAAAATACAGCGAACAGATCCAGGAGCTAAAGCACTTGTTTTCTCAACGGTACAGCCTATATTTTCCTCTGCAATATTAAGCCAGGCCATTTTTCTGTCTCTAGTCATTTTATGTCTGAGAACTGATTTCTAATGTTTGCCCTAATATAGTTACAAATTAGATTTACTGTTTAGATTTTTTTCATATTCAATTTTTTCCATGTCCTTCAGATAGAATTCTTTCTAAAGAAATTAGATAATACTTTACAAGGCAGTTTCTGTTTTAAAATTTTGTATTAATTTCATTTAAGGATATTACTACTTTAAAATTTTGAAAATTGGAATCTATGACCTTGAAAGTCTCATTTCACAAATGAATTTGGTTGTTTAAGAAAATTATTGAATAAAGGATAGAATAAATCTCTAACAGTTTTCATTTTTGAAAGATGAATACAGTGAACAAATCCACTAAACGTTGCATTATTTATTTTCTATAATTTATCTTAAGTTTTCAGAGATGCTCATTTTTATCCTATTTTTCAACCAACTTTTGATGCAAAAGAAAAGTTATCGTACAGCTCAGCTAAATAATATTGATAGTATTGCATTTGAAAGTTTTGTTTGTATTGCTTAAATCTGAGTTATAAAAGTTACTGTAATTTAGTCCCCTTGAATCTTCCTTAGACAAAAGCTGTGTGTCAATACTGGGTTTCTTATGTTTTATGTGTTCTAGTGGCAAGATGTATTAGATATTATTTCAAAAGCTCTTACCGATAACAACATGGAATTCGCACAAATCAGTCGTGTTAAGACATTTCAGGTATGTCACGATTTCACTCTTGTTTGTTGTAGTGAATTCAGTGTAAACCAAAACTGCTAAATAGCTTACTTACATCATTGTCATGTGTCATACAAGTTCCAGAAGTGGTGCTTGAGTTCTTAACTAATTCTGAAGTTAGCATTTTAAAGCATAGTAAAGAAAATAGGTATTAGTGTTTTTAATTTTACCATTTAAAAAGACTATCCTTTTTTTAACAGTCTTCTGACTTGAAAACCTTTAATGTAGGAAAAGACTGCATACAATGTAACTTTTGAACAGGGCCTTGGGGTCCTAGGATTAAGTTCTATAGACTGTATGTCAGGCAAAAGTACCCTGGTCAACATTGTTCTCACATCACTTTCAGCACAGTGATAAGTGCACACCATAAGGCGCGCGCGCGCACACACACACACACACAAACTTTGGCAGGTTCATATCTCTTACCTCACATAACTCTAGCACATTTTTCTTTCTTATAAGCTCACATAATTTATGTACATCACATGCATTTACCTTGTGATTTCCACTATATTTTATAGGACACAAGAGAATTTAGATAATTTTCCTCACAATGAAATATAAACAACAAGTTTCCGTTTTCTGAAGTAATTTTATATTTGATTTTCTCAATTGTTATATATCACAGTGACTTAATATACCATTAGTATCTTTACCATGAGCTATAACTTTCTGCTCTTATTTTAACTACCCCAGCTGAAATTAAAATGTGCCTTTCTTTTTTAGGAGAACCTATCAGCATTTAAACATGATCCTCAAATCAATATTTTGCTGCTGCCCCTGCACACAGGTTCTAATGGATTAACTATCATTGAAGCAACACACGTGCTCTTGGTGGAACCCATACTGAACCCTGCCCATGAGCTGCAGGCCATCGGGAGGGTACACCGAATTGGACAGACCAAGTAAGGAGCAAAATCAGCATTAGCCAGATATCGGATTGGCCCTTAAACTCTTCATTTATGTTCATTGTAGCCTGAACATCTTTTATGTGAAATTTTTGGGATCAGAAATATTACAAATTTCATACTGTTTTCAGATTTTGGAGTATTTGCATATACATAATGAGATATCTTAGGGATAGGATCCATATATAATGATGAAATTCCTTTGTATTTTACCTTATACACATAACCTGAGAGTGATTAATTTTACAGTACTTTTAGTTTATGTGGGTTTTGACTACAGCCCATCACATGAGGTCAGGTGTGGAAATTTGTACTAGCATCATGTCTATATTTAAAGAATTTTAGATTTTTGGATTAGGAATACTCAGCCTGTACTTCCTTATTCAAATTTTAAGAATTACCATATGACCAGTGAGCCTCTGTGCACTAGAGTGTCAAGGAAGACTTCAGTAGATTGAGTCTTGAAAGAATAATTATTTCAAAGCTGGATTAGAAAAGAGTATTCATACAGCCAGAGAGATTCCCATGTGCACAAACAGAGGTGATCATCAACCTGACATTTCTAGGGACTGTAGGAATTCGAAATTGCTGAAGTACGAGGAAAAGAGTGGCAGGAGATGAGGTCTTCCATGTGAGACCTGGAAGTGTTTAAGCAGTAGATGGGAGAGCACATAGAAAGTTTTAATTTTAAATGGGAAAGAGATAGCCATCAACCAAACCCTTAACAAGACACTGCAAAGTGATTTAACTCTAATAAATGCAGGCTTAATGCAGTTTATCTTAGATTTGTTTTTTGTTTGCTTTGTGCTGTCTTTGTAAACATTAACTTGTCCTACCAGTGCTTTTCTAAAACGCAGACTTGACTCACCTCAAATTTAAAATCACAGGTCTAAAAAGGCCATTGAGCACTGCCCAACAATTTTACCGTCCTATCAGATATATTTTTCTGCTTCCTGAGGAAACTCTAAGTCTTCCTGCATCTTCCTTTTCCCCACTGATGATGATTTTGCCTCCTATCAAGTAAACAGATACAATGAGAAGTATCTCATCTTTCCATCATCAGTTTGCAGTCAGCCTGCATCAATCCCCTGTATACTTCACTCAGCAGAGTCTTGTTGACCACTTTTTGTGTGCAAGATACTGTTCTGGGTAGTTGAGATCCAGTTGTAAGAGGATTGGTAGAGAAACAGCTCATAAACAATAAGCATATCAAAGATACACTGTTTCAGGAACTAAGGTGGTAGATCAGGGTGAGAGAGATTAAAGGCTGGCAGATCTTATTGAGGAGGTAACGTGAACAAAGACTGAAAAAAGATGGGCAAGTTAGTCATGCAGATATCTGGGGCAAGAATATTTCAGAGGGCAGCGTACTCCATGTGCCTTCTGTGTGTGAGAAACAGCAAGGAGTCAGGGTGCTGCAGAAGACTGAGCCAGGGAAGAGACATAGGGCATGAAGTCAGAGGACTTAAGGGGAGGGGATTTACATTGGGCCTAGGAGGCCATGTGAAGACAATTCTTTTACCCTGTGTGATACAGGGATCCATTACAAGGCTTTGAGCAAAGGAGTGACTTGGTCTAACTCAGGACTTGAAGGAACCATTCTGAGTACTGTGTTCAGACCAGGGGGAAGGGGATCAAGGCAGAGTAGAATCAGGGAGCGCACTGGAGGCCGTTGTAGTCACATGGTGGAGGGGATAGGGAGCTGACTGTGCTGGGAGTGAGGCACATGCTGAGAAGTGGTCAGGACTTTTTTATATTTTATGTTTTGGTAATGGGGAATGAACCCAGGGTCTTCACACTGATCTGGATTCTCAGCTCTTTTTTCATTTTTTGTTTCAAGACAGGATCTCACTAAGTTGCTAAGTTGTCTAGGCTAGACTCAAACTTACATTTCTCCTGCCTCAACCTCCCAGTCTGCTGAGATTACAGTATTGCCACCCGCCCAGCATCTGGATATATTTGGAAGGTAGAACTGATATTGTCTGTGGACATACTGGAGATGGGGTATAAGAGAGTCAAGAGTAACACCCTAAGCTTTGGCCTAGATGATTAGAAGGATAAAAAACCTGCAGATGGGCCAGAAAGGACTATAGTAGACCAGATTTGGTGAGGGAAGAACAGAAGTCTTCTTTAGATATAAGTTCGAGATGTTTATTAGACATCCAAGTAGAGATTTCTGTTCTACCCTGGTATATATAAGTCCAGAGTTTGGGAGAGAAGTCTGGACTTGAGGTACAAATTTAGAGGTCAGAAGCAGAATATGGGACTTTTAAGTCAAGAGACTAAATGGGACGTCCTAGACAAGAGGACCAGGAACAAAATTCTAGGGCATTCCAAAGTTAAAGGCCTCTGGAAGAAGGTACAGTAATAGATGAGCAAAAGCCACAGGTCAGTCAGTGAAGTGGACATGACCATCTGTGCCATGTGCTATCACAACGTCAAGATAAAGACTCTCATTGTTGTGGTTTGATCATTAATTTTAGCAGCACGGAGATTGAAACTAGTTTCAGTGGCATAGTAGAAGTGAGTGCATATAAGAATGGGATTTTATATATTCTGATTTAACAAACATACAACGAAGAGAGGGTAGGTAACAGGCGCAGGGTCAAGAAAGTGGTGGCAGATGTAGGGCTGCAGTCCATGCTTCAGGCACAACTCACTGCTCCTGCGTAGGTCATAGGGACAGGACTTTGAGTCTTGCTGCAGAGAAAAGGAAGCAACTAAAATCAAGACAGAATTTTTTTTTTTTTTGGTCCTTCCAAATGGAAGAAATAAGAGAATGACTTACTAAGAGTCAGAACAACTAGGGAAACAAAAGAGGGAGAAGAATGCTGGACCAATGTCTTTGAGAAGGGAGGAAGATACAGGACCTAACACTGAAGTGTGGGCTTGGTGTCAGGTCGGAGCATGCATAGGTCATATCTAGTAATAGGCGGGAAGGCACAATATATGCCTTCCCTTTTACCATAAAGAAGTGTCTCTTTGCTTTCAACAGCCAGCCATTCCTTTTGTCCCATCTATTCTCACATTCTCAAGGACTTTCCTCTAGGAATATTATCACCACATAAATATCTCTTAATGTTATTTGTCTATAACATCTTTAATGACAGCTCCATAATTTGTATGTCTGCCATAATTTGTATGCTCTGAGCCACCGGTAGTACGTGCATGACTGTCCCAGTGGGTGGCTTGTATCACCAGTGGTTCAAGCCAGCAGGAACATGATAGTTAAAAACTAATACGCACTCCCCTACTTCCTTCTTCTTCCGCCAGCTCCTAAAGCCACCATTCTCTGTGTTTCTGTTTGGGTTTTTAACCTTACCATACCACTGAAATGAAGGTCATAACATTATTGATGACCTACTTCTGATCAGTCCCAAGGCTGCAAGTAGCATTGATAGGTATGTGACTCTCAAATATAGAGTCATATGTTTTCTTTTTATGGAGATACCTCTCCATATCCTTTGACCTGAAAATGCCCATTTAACTCCTACTTCAGCTTCATATATCCAGTTCTCTCTATACATGTATCCACGCACTCAGCCTTCCCCTAACGTGCCTAGGTAATAAGTACCTTAAGCTTAACATGAGCAAATCACAACTGCTTTCTTACTGCTCTCACAAACCTCTCAAACCCACCCCATACCTTTCTCATCTTAGAATCTGATGTTATCATCTATAGTTGGCTCAGATAAGAAATCTAGGGCCCTTCTCTTTCATTTGTCACGACTCACAGCCAAATAATCATATAAGACTTGTCAACTTAACCTCCAGAAGATTTCTATAGCTACCAATTAATTACTGTCTCCACTCATACAACCAGAGTACAAGCCACCCTCTCTTACCTGCGGGACTACAAAACTTCTAACTGGCTTTTCTGCTTCCACTACAGCCATAGAGTCCAGTTCTTGGTCATGTCCTTCAAAACCCAGTGTGCCCTGGCCCCTGTCTCACCAGCCTCGTTGTGACCCATCTCCCTCCTGAACAGCTTATGTCACACCAGCTTCCTGTCGGTCTCCTACACATTTTAAACTTTCTGCAAGTGTGCGCTCTTCTCAGGAACCTATCTTGCTGCCTCTGTTTGGATGCTTTCCCTGCTCCTCTTTGTTTCCTGGCCTCATCTCCATCTCTCATATTCCAGCTCTTATGTTCCAGCTCCTCATGACATTATCTCTACACGAAACTGATTTCATTGCTTATTGTCGCTTTCCTTACTGGAGGGTTAGTTCATAGAGATCAAGTCTGCTGAGCTGCCCACCCCCCATTCAGGCGCAATAATGAGTGCCTGCCACAAATGAGTACCAAGTGACTGGGGAATACAGCACATAACATGCAGTCCCTGTAATTCTTTATTTTAGTTTCTTTTTTATTGGTATATGTTTTGATGCATGTTTATGATTACATTCACCTTGGGAGGTACATATTCCAGCATTTACTATTTAGCCATTGTGAGTTGTGTTGCTATAAACATGGGGGTGCGTGTATCACTATAATATGATGTCTTTAACTCTTATCAGGAAGATACCCTAGTTTTCAAGGAGTCTCTGTACTGATTTCCTTAGTGATTGTATTAATTTACATTCCCACCAGTTACGTAAAATAGTTCCTTTTCTCCATAAGCTGCCAGCGTTTGTTGTTTTTTGTCCTTGATGATAGTTGTTTTTCTGGAGTAAAATGGAGTCTCAGTGTTGTTTTGATTTGAATTTTCTAATTGCCAAAGATGCTGAACAGTTTTTGTGTATATTCATTGACCATTTTTATTTCTTCTTTTGATAAGTGTCCACTAATTTAAGGTATTTTTAAACGTATAATTGTTATGTCCCTTCTAGGCCTACTATTGTACACAGATTCTTAATTAAAGCGACAATAGAAGAGAGAATGCAGGCAATGCTGAAAACTGCGGGGAGGAGGTAGGGAGCAGTTTCCTGTCCGTATGTGCTGCAAGGTTTCCCTGTTGATTTACATAGGTGGATGTGTTTTGAACTTCCTCACTAAGAAGGCAGCAAAAGATAGATACAAACACGTCTGTAAAGTAAGGAAATACATTTTACCTCACTGATATTTTCCAGTTAATGTTCTGCACATTCTGTATTTAAGTTATTAATAGGCTATAGTATGTAAAAACATTTTCTCACACTTTACCACATTGGGTTATTTTTTAAAGAACATGTCTTGGTGGGGAGTACGGGGGAGGGCATTGTGATACTAGGGATTGAACCTAGGACCTTCACACTGAGCTACATCCCCAACTGTCTTTATTCTGAGACAGCGTCTCACTACATTTCCCAGGCTGGGCTCAAACTTGTGATCCTCCTGCCTCAGCCTCCTAGAGTGTAGGATTAGAGCACTATAACTGGACTTTCAAGTATATAGTGACTCTAAAGTGTATATCCTTTGACCCGGAAATGTCCATTTAGCTCCCACCTCAGCTTCATATATCCAGCTGTCTCTATACATGCATCTATGAATTCAACCTCCCACTAGGATGCCTAGCTAATAAGTATCTTCAACTGCATACACCACTGTAACTAGATGAAATAAAATACATTTATGCCCTACCTAAGCCTTAGTTTTATAGGTATAAAACTCAACTTGTATTGCTACGTAGTACTGGTTAGTCGCTTCCAAATGGGAATATCTGAATTTTAAAACTTGGCAGGTGATTGTGCTGTGATCCAGAGGCAGAATAAAAGCAAAGAGACCAAAACAGTCTTAGTTTTAAGATTGGGCTTTGAAATCATTTAGCTTTCTAATATTTATACTACAAATTTTCTTTAAAATCATTTTGAAACAAACCGGTACCTTTTACCTCTGTGCAATAGGGTTGGAAGTCCGCAGAGTGAGAGGTGACTGCCTCTCGGGAGAGGGTTTCACAGTTGCTCTGTGTAGCAGAGAAGCAGGTGGACGGGACCCTCCTCCCACTGGTGGTGTACGGGCAAGAAGGGGTTCCACCTGACAGGCAGGTGCTTCTGTATAGCAGACCTTAGTGACTGCATTTAAGCTAAGTAAATTTTAAAAAGCAATTAGAAAAACTGCTGAAATTCTCTTTAAACACATTAGCTTTTCATGGTCAGAGGTAAATTATAAGGTTTGAACCTTACAGCAAACTTTACAGGTGACTTCTTCTCTTTCCTTCTTCCTTTCTTTTTTCTTTCCTTCTTTCCCTCCTTCCTTTCGCCCTCCCTTCTTTCCATCCTTCTTTCCATTCTTAGAAAAAATACCATATAACAGAGCCAGAAAATAATGTCTAGAAATCTTCACCTGCTTTCTTCTGGGAGGCTTGTGTTTAGGCCCATTACTGCAACTTAGGAACACATGTGTCTTGTCTTTTATTATAAATGTGCTCACTGATTTCTTGTGCTTTCTTTCTGCTCGGGCCCACTTGAAAAACTCTGCAGTCACATGAACTCATCAGGGAAGCATTCGGAGGCCTCCGTCCTGACCGTGGCTGATCTGGCGGACCTGTTCACCAAAGAACCTGAAGAGCTCGAGTGAATCCCACTCACTTCATTCCACTCACTCACACGTGTATTAACAGACTTTCAGAGCTGTAGATAGAAAAATGGTACAAGTTTTTAAAAACTCCAGTAGATGTCAGTAAACACTGTTCCTAGTCAAATGAATTTGTTTTGATTTTTGATTATACACTGGCCTACTATTTTTGAGTCTTTTTCAATTTGCCACTTTCAAAACTCTATCAAGATTTTAAATTTTCTAACCCTAATAAAACATGTATTTTTGTTCCAAAGAATATTCGATGAGGCAAAAAATTTG
Organism: Dasyprocta punctata; assembly: GCA_004363535.1. Lineage (NCBI taxonomy): Eukaryota > Metazoa > Chordata > Mammalia > Rodentia > Dasyproctidae > Dasyprocta > Dasyprocta punctata. The sequence continues at coordinate 50,781 of RJWM01007251.1, read as the reverse complement.
AGAGAGGTAATGAGTACTTTTCTTTTGATAAGAGCAGTCTTTAAAAGAGCTAGAATAAAAGAGAAAGGCAATTAGTCTAGTTTGATGTGACCTGGTATATTCAACCAATGTAGATTTCATGTTTGGAAAGGTCCTCAATGTCTTTAACACATGATTTACCAATAAATATCTTGTCAGTAATATTTAAGTAGATGCTAAACTATAAGTTATGTAAATTTCAACTGTAACATCTTGCATAGTAACTTCACAGTAATTCAACTTCTAACAATAAGTTAATGGTAGGTAACTCTCTGCATCTTGCTATTAAAAATCAAAATACTGAAAACTTCATATTTTTCTTTTATGTGTTAAGTGGTGTCAGTGTTAGGTGGTTAGCCTTTTTAAGTGTATTATCATTTACCTTACAATTAACTGTTTTCTGTACTCTTAATTTTTTATTATGTTTTTATATATTTTGACTGATATATCTGTAAATATTGCAATTTTTATTATTGTTCAAACCATTAAAACATGGAACTATGGCAGGTTTTTTAAATCATTATTATACTGGTGTCTTGGGTCGTTTTCCTTTCTTGTGTTCTTACATACCTATACATTTTAACCACTAATACTTAATTTTATGATAACATTTTTTCTTTCAGTTGTCTTTCTTTCCTAAAGTACTAGCATTTGATTTTTTCAACAAGAAAATGCTTTGTTCACATAAGCAAATAATTGTGTGATGAAAACCAAGTGTTAATTCTTCTGTGAAGAATTAATGGGCTGTGAAATCACTAAATGAGGAGTAGTAGCTCACTGTATCCCAGCCATGTGACATAATATAAATGCTCTTGCTTTGGTTTGCTTTCTTTGAGCCTTCAGAGTTTAAATGGCCTTCAGGAGTCATTAGCTCCTACTTAGCTGCCCAGAAAACTATAATAGAAATATCCGCTGGACCTCCTTCACTGAGAGGCTTTGGTGCTTAGCAAAGGTGCATTTTCTTACTCCAGGTGTATAGTGTGACATAATTCAGCTGAAGAAAACACATTTCTGGTGCTTATTCTTCAGTTGAAGGGAGGTGTGCATTGATTCTTTTATATAAAATTAAACAGAATTATTTTTGTAGCTCTTTACATATTATAAAGAGCTTTTCTGTACATTTGTGTGTTTATTTTTTCGAGCAACCCTGTGAAATTGATGCAGTTAATATCATTCCTATTCTATGAATGGTTCTGAAATACTGAGTAACCTGCCTGTAACATGTAGCAAAAAAACAGTGGAGCTCAGCACCCCTGACTCCAAATCTCACGTTCTTCCACTAAATCTGATGTGATGCTGAGGTTCAGAAGGCCCATGGCTGTACTTTAATAATGAAACTATTTCAGTATTGTTTGTTTGCTTCCTAATATTTCTTTATGTGCTGTGTTTTAAGGAAAACAATTTGATATGCTTCAATTTTGTAAATATATATATATATATACACATATAGATAACTGATCTGTATTAGAGAAAAACTACTCTTATTTATTTCTATAAGGTATCTTCAATTAAATAAATATTTTAGCGGAAATTGAAACTGTGGAATTGTTTCATTTCTAAGCCATAGACCATGTGGATTTTCTTGCCTCAACAAATGATGTCAGAATTATTCTAAGGAGCTCCTTATTTTATTTTATTTTTATTTTATTAGTGCATGTTTGTAGTACATCAAGTTTACATTCATTTTGATATAGGGGAATGAAACTCCCAACCTACTGTATGTCTGGTGTGAGTTCGTGTTCTCTAAAATCAAAGAATGAATTTTAGGAACAACGGAAGTTAAGAACAGAAATATTTATTGAGAGAAAGCAAGCTTCTGTCTGAGACAGAGACAGAAGTTGTCCCGAGTGGGTTTCCCAAGACTGTCTTTTCTAGTGACTTTTATAAAAATTATATTATATATTATTATATTATTATATAAAAAATTATTATATAAAAAAATTCGCAAGGCAGATGGGTTTGAGGTGGAACAGAACTGTGGTCAACCAATAAGATTAATTGTTTAGGTAAAATAGATCAAATCAGGGACAAATGAGGAAGCAAGTCACGTAGTAAGGGTGCATTCTTACGGATCAGTGACTTTCTGTAGGGGATCAGGATGGTAATTCCTGGCTTCTCAAGGTGATCCGTCCCTAATCCCTAATGTTTATACATAATGTGGTTGTATTTGTTTTGCCTTCTGTCTTGAGATCTGGCCTGCAACAAGAGGTGTGGGTCTCTTGCAAGGTCACAAGACATCTGGTCCTCTGTACCGGTTCCTTTGAGGGCCTAGCCCTAGCTGACGGCCTATAATTTTTCTAACTCAGTTGCCTGTAACAATTTCAGGGAGGAGGTACATGTATTTAACATTTCTTGGTTTTCTTCCCCTTTCCCTTCCCACTCCCCTCCCTCCATCTCTAGAATTGCTATCCCCATTTTTATTATCTCTGTTTATTTATTTAGTTCTTTGTAGTTCATGATCGCTACATACAATGATTACATTCAGACTGGGTGTAGTAGCCCATGCCTGTAATCCCAGCACTCCGGAGGCTGGCACAGAAGGATCACTGCGATTTCAAGACCAGCCTGGCTACAAAGTGAGTTCAAGGCCAGCCTGAACTGCATAGTGAGACCCTGTCTCAAAAAGACAGAAACAGAAACAGACTGACTACATTCATGGTATTTGGTTCACGTGCATGACACATCTTAAGTCCTTTTGCTTCCGCTTCTTCTCCCCTATTCCCTCACCCTCAGTCTCGTAGATCCCTTTCCATTTACAAAAAGGTCTCCTTCGCTGATTTCTCTTATCAGTTTTTTATTTTGCTTTTTTTTTTTTTTTGCACTTTGCCTTACTCAAATGAGAGAAACCATATGGTATTTAAGCTTGTGTGTCTGATTTATTTCACATAATGTTTTTCAGGTGAATCCATCTTCCTACAAATATTTCATGTTTATCCTTCTTTATAGTCAAGTAGTACCCCATTATGTATAGATACTACATTTTCCTTATGCATTCATCTGTTGATAGACATACAGGCTGTTTCTAGGATTTAGCTGTTATGAATTGTGCTGCTATAAACGTTGGTGTGCATGTGTAACTGTGATATGATGTCTTTAGCTTTTTTGGGAAGATACCTATAAGGGAATAGTTAGGTCAAATGAAATGTCTAGTTTTAGTTTTTTGAAAAATCTCTATACTGATTTCCATACATTGTTGGCTGAAACAGGAGAATTGCCACAAGTTTGAGTGGTAAGGCCACACTGAACCACATAGTGAGACCCAGTCTCAAACAACAAAAGCAAATACAGATCTAATCCCATCTTGGCTCCAAAGAATTTTTAGTTCCCTTTTCCATCCCTTTGTATTCTCTAAAATATCCCTGTACTTAACAGTTGTTCTTAAATGGGTGCTACACAAATGAACCACTGAGAAAAAATAAGATACCTGTAGCCTAGAATATCCCCAAGTGCTTAAAGCTGAAATATGTTTGGATCTAGGGAATTGTTCTCTATTAAATAACTCCAGATGTGTTTGCTAGAACTGAAAAGATTTATTTATGTATGTGGTAAGCTACATATTACCTAATTCCATAGTCTTTGGGTCAAGCCTAGATAGCTTTACTATCTTTTGTTATCAATTCAACTTTTCTCTTTATGTGTTCTTAGCACAACAAACCATGCATTTATTTCTAGGCCTTGGGCTCTTTTAGAGTCCAAGCATAGCTCAGTGGTTGTGTGTATGCAGCAAGCCCAGGATGTAATCTTTGTGAAAGAGAGACACTGGTCCCTTTCATAGCATTAACAACAACGAACAAAAATCTTAACATGATAATTCAACATGTAACTAATAATTTATAATAGTTGATAAAACCTTTTACTGAAATATTTAGGAATTGAATTTAGTAATGCATGATTAATCAACTCAAGACCTTTTCAAGAAAACAAAGAAAGAAATAATGTCTTTTAAATCTTATGCTCTCATTTACTACCTTGGACAAGTTTTAGTTTGTTTAAGGTCTCGTTTATTAAGCGAGATGATAACCTTTGGAAATGCAGAAATCACCAGTACTTGATAAATGACCAAAGTCCAACTGAAATTCAATAAAAGCGTTTTTCATTTTTCTAAAACTTAGCTAGTCAAATTTCCACAATAATATGCCATTTTATACTTTTAAACTGGCCTTCCAACAAAAATTTGAAGTATCACTGCAGCAGAACAGTGCAAGCAATGCATGAGCTTGCCCCCCTGATAAAGGAAATCTAATCTTCAATAATCTATTTTCAAAGTGAGTGGATTGTTTTATAAAATGTTCTGTTCATAAGAAGTTTTGCACACCTCTACTGTGAATCCCATGTGAATTTGCATCATATGGAAGGGCTATGAACTATGCAATCTTTCTGTTGGAGGAAGGCTGTGTAACTGATCACCCCAAAGGGAATTCAGAAATCACAATAGGTGTGTGTGGCTGCCTGAGTTATAGTACAAGAACTTGGCAGGAAGCAAAATCGCCAGCTCCAGCCTCCCCTTACCCTCAGGTGTTCAGGGACATTTAGAACTCTGAAGAGCAGAGGTCTCCCACATCCCTTGCATCCTATTCCATTGTTTACTATTAGTGACACTAGACTGATTATGTTGATTGAAAATGATTTGTTGTGTTGAAAGCAAATCCTTCATATTTCAGTCTATTCCAGCAAAATAAAAAGAATTTAAGTAGTCTCCACAATCTGTGGAGTCCACAATCCCTGTACTGAGTAAAACACCTTCTAATTGTTGTTTTTTCTTTCCTTTCTCCCTCTGTTCCATCTTCCAATATTCTCTTCCTCTTTGGTTTCAAAGCTGTGTTATTGGAAAAAGCAGTTATCACTGTTACGTAAGAAGGACCCTGTCAGCCCTCTGCTAACCTGGAGTCGGTGCATTAGGGAGGACACAGAGCACAGATGCACTTCAAAGGGTAAACTTGAAACTTGTGTGGATTCTGCCAGCTTCTTAGAGAGAGTATATTATTGGGCAGATTCTTAGAGGGATGCAAGATCTTGAGTAAGCATTTTCCAAGTGTTGCCCCTGGAGGTCCCTGAGACTCCAGAGAGTCTGAAAATCCCTAAGATTTTCTTCACAGGTATCAATGAAACCAACATACTCAACACATTTATGGGAGAAACAGATAATGTAAGAATGATTGCCTTCTGTAAGAGAACATTAAAGAGATTTGTAAAACTGTACAACAATTCTGTTTCCTCTAAGTTGATTCTTTGTTGTATTTTGGGGGAAAAGTCATTTTTATTTAAGACATTGCTATTATATATTAATATGTAATAGGTTTAGTATTTTAATGAGCTACTTTAATATCTAATATGGAAAATAGTTGTAGATACAACCAATACAAAACAAAAACTAGAGCACTCCATAATTTTGAGATATATAAAGAATTTCTTGGCCTCAAAAATTGACACAGTGACTTGTTTTTAAATCATTTTCAATTTCTACTCATCAAGAGCAAGAGATTGGCATAAATTCTTCTAGCCCAATTTGTAGGGAGTTGCTATATGAACATGGTTATTGGTGAGAACCAAAAGCTTATTATAGAAAGAAAACTACTGCACAGCAGCAACAATACAGGCAAGTTTGGGAGACTTGTAACGAGGACTTCCATTTCATTTTGGAGGGGAGAAATGAAAAGGTTGAGGCGGTATGCAGCATTCTTTATAACACCTATGTGAATGTAAAATAGTAATATTCTGTGTTCACAAAAATAACTATCACTGCCAATAATCAGTTTTCTGTGTCTAATTAGCCAGGTTATGGTTCAAGTTATTAAGTTAGTCATCTCTGTATTGCTCAGAATTTTCCAAGTGAAAGTAAAATCCATAGTCAACCTATTTAAGAAGCCAATCCTAAATGATCTGTATGGTCATAATCCAATCAGTTGAAAGTCGTTAAGAACAAAAATGAAACTTCTATAAAAAGAAGAAATGTAACCTATGGATAGCTCCTGCCTGAGCTCCAGCCTGCCCTTCTTGGTGGCTTGTCTTCCAGATTGCACCTTTCCCCAGCCAGCCTCCACAATTATATGAGTTGCTTATCTTAGTAACTTCGTAGTATGTATCTGCAACTACTTTTGCTACTGTGGGCAAATCCTGACTGGTAATCACCCTGGGGGAAATCCCCCAATGTGCAAGATAAGTTACTTAAACCTCAGGATTTGTACTTGGCAAATGTTTATTGTTTAAACATTTAAATAACATTATAATGTTTCTAAGAAAACATACCCAAAAGTGTTTATGCATGACCCATACAGAATGAAGACTGTGGAAAAAAATACATTCTGACAAATGAATTAGGAACTCAATTCATGAACTTAGGGGTAAGGAGAGCACAACTTAGCCCATAGCAATACCTCAGACAAACAGAATTGTTTATAGTACATAAAAGTAAACACCATCCAAATCCCTATCAAGTGATAAAGGTATAATAAAATGTATGTATTTCCAATGGGTTATTTGAACATAAAAAGAAATAAAGTACTGATACATGCTGCGACATGAATAAGTCTTGAAATTATGCTAAATGATTAAACTAGTGATATAGTACCGTATGCTACTATTTGTCTGAAATGACTAGAAGAAGCCAATCTTTAATAATAGGTACATTAGTAGTTGCTTACCTCTAGAAAAGGAGCTGGAGTAACTACTAATAGACAGGGTGATGAAAATGTTCCAAACTTACATTGTAGTGATAGTCGAAGATCTGTGAGTATGCTAAAAATCATTGACATATACACTAACTGGCTGGATTTTATGATGTGTAAATTATATCTCAATAAAGATACAGTATTTTTGAAATTCATAAATGTAGCACAAAGTTTTATTTTTAAAGTCACTTGAGGTTTTGTTATACAATGGAGTACTACCCTGCCATAAAGAAAGATAAGCTACATGGATGTACCTTGAGATGATATTCTTAAGTGAAATAAATCAGACACACATGCTAAAATACCACCTTGTTGGTTTGGTGTGAGAAGCCAAAAGTGTGAATAAGGACCAACATGTATAATAGATATTGAGAAATGGTAAGAAAATGTTCAAATGAGAAGTGAAACAAGGGAGGAGGTAGGGGAAAAGGGACAAATAAAAAAGAGATTAGAAGGGAAAAAGGAAACAAAGCTTTTGTAAATGGGGAGGAGTTGATGGGAGGGGAAGGAACTGGGGAAAAAAAGAAGCAAGATATATCATTTACAGAAACAAATTCCCTATGATGAAAGTTATCATTATATATAAAATTTACCAATAAAAATAAGTTTAAAACTAATAAGTCACTAGGCATACAAATGCTTTGGCAGAGGCCATTATAGATGAAAATGAGACAGATGGCCTTCCAAATATGAGGAACATATTGTAGAGAATATTGTACTCTGTATCTGTAAATCTTATTGATATCTGGCAGCCACAATTAAAATGTCACTTCTGGAATTGCTGGCTACAATTGACACTGTGCTGAATTACTTGCCACAGAACCAAAATGATCAAATAATGCATACATGAAGTTCTTTGACATGACAAATAGCTGATTATCATCTTTTAAACCCTCTCTGCTACTTTTAATATTCCTACCTAGTGCCTTCATATAGAACGTTTTCCAGTTCCAGTAAACAGTCAAATAGCTTTCTAACTCAAGTAATCACTAACAAAACATGCAACCTCAAGGAAGTGTGTTTTTATCCCAGAAATAAACCCTAAGTGCCAATCTTCCTCCTTTTACAAGGACTGTCAAGACACTAAAGCTGACATCCCCTCCCCCTGCTTACTGTTTTATTGCTGGGAAGTAAGCACAAAGCAGCCTCTCCCAGTAGCAGGAATAGGAGAACTTCCTACAGTGCATCTTCCCCTAATTCCTGTTTCAGTATTTTATGTAAAATGCGCACCTTACCAAACAATCCTCCCATTTTGAGCCCTTTATTTAAAACAAGAAACAACTTAATTTTAATAATCCTCCCATTTTAATAATCCTCCCATTTCGAGCCCTTTATTTAAACCCTGAAGCAACTTAATTTTACCATCCATAGGTTTTGACTCTATAAAGAGAAAGCAAGAAGTTAACCAAGATGAAAGAAAATATAAATGATCAATAACATCTTACCAGCTTACCTTTGAAAGAGACTGATTATTTATGTCATGATCTCTATAGCTCAGTGGACATATCAGATACTTACAAGAATGTCAATACATTACCAACAATTACTTTCAATGCATTCCCTTAAGGACAACCTCTAAGTTGTAGTTGTATCGCAACATTTAATATAATCATGCAACAAACTGAAAACACAAGACTATTATTAAGACTATATTTGAATTGGGCCAGGGATTTAGCTCAGTGATGTAAGCGCCTGCCTGGCAAGTGCAAGGTCATGAGTTCAATCCCTGCTACCCCTCCAAAAAAAGAATTTATTTGAATTATTATAAACAACATAATTGTTACCTAGGGCTGAATAAAAAAATCACCTCCAAATTAATGACTTTAAAAAGCAATAATATATTATTTATATTTGTCATGATTAGTTATGGGTCAGAAATCTGGTAACAGCTCATAAGGTTATGGATGAAGACAGCTTAAGGCTTAACTGGAACATACTCTGCATTTAATTTTGGACATATAGTTGTTTGCCATCTGCCTTACCTCACTACAATGTGGGCTTTTATAAAGATCCTTTTCTACATAAGATAACATTTACAGGTTCCATGATTAGAACTTGGCTATAGTTTGGAGTTTCCACCAAAATCTATGTGTTAGAGGCTTGGTCTTGAGCTTGGCGCTATGGAGAGTTAGAGGAACATTAAAAAGATGGGGCCTTAGGTCACTGAAAGGAATAATGTATTCCAGTCCCTTGCATGCTACCTTTTTGCCTCATGCTGCCGTGAATTATGTCACTCTGCCACCGTGATATACTGCCTTGCTGCAGACCCAGAAGCAATGGCCAAATGATCCTTGACTGACACCTCCAAAACAGTGAGCCAAACTAAACCTTTCCTCCCTATGTGTCAATTTAGCTCAGGTATTTGCTATTGTAATGGAGAGCTCACTAGCACAGATCTGGTATCTTTGGAGCCATTATTCATCCTACTACTGTGTAAAGGAGGGATGAGTTCAAATACTCAGTGAAGGCAAGTTGTCATCCTATAGCCCTCCAGCTAGTGACAAGTCATGAACAAGATACTGCGTGTCCCTGTTCATTTTGAGCATTGGGAGAGCTGAAGAATGATAAGGGCTAACAACAATAAGGGCGCATTGAAAAACCAACACAGAATATTTCCACAATAGCTTAAGTTGTGAGTTTTAACTTCCTAATTTCGTTTAGTTTTCATATTTGAAATTGAATTCAGTATTTTGAACATAAAAATAGAACAGACTTAGCCAATCAGGGTTAGCAGTCTGGAAGCATTTTGACAAATTTTTATACTCCCTGTAAGATTTTACAAACCAGAAATTCTACTCTCTACCCTGCCCCTGCTGACCCTCCCAGGACGAGTGATGAGTAATTGTGTGTAAGACAAGCTAATGCTTGTGTGGAAAAAACACTTTTGACCTCTGAATCCCTGGTGGCAAAGCACTCAGAAAGAAAGAAGCAACTTCTCGAGTCTCCTTTAACCTTTCTCTTCTACAAGAGGCCTCCTCACGGGAATCAGAAACTACTGCCAAGTGTCTATGTCCCCATCTGACTAGCTTGTGACTTCTGCACCTTTGGCTCTTTGAATGCTACCTGAGATGAACCCTCTGGCCACTTTCAAAATAAGGTCAGAGGTTGCCAGTTCCTGCACTGCCAATAACATTTAACAGTAATGACAGTTGTTCTATCAGTGTAGCATTTTATGTTAAAAAGTACTTTGATCTGCTATTTCTCCTTTCAATGAACTAGGAATAGAAAAGTAAGTAAGATACATTTGCAGTACTTAAGGATCCAGCTAATTATAAATCAGTTAATCCCAAAATTTGGGGAGGGAAGAATGGTGAAGGGTTACGATTACCCCCCTTTCCAAATGAGACATTTGAGTGTTAAAAGATAATTTTTATAAAAAGGTAAAAATGTAACTTTTATGCAGATGTAAAAGTAAACAGACAGTAAAGATTTTTGTATAACTCATTCAGTGAGGGAACCAGAGAGACCTGATAAAACACTTGAAAAAAGTAGTCAAGAAGCATATTTATATGCTATAAAGTTGTGTTGGAAAATGAAATTAATAGCAAATGGAGGCAAAATTGCTTTTTACCCTATGTTAGAAGGGATGGGGAAGAGAAAAGTCAATAGACTTTTTACCAGACAGGACAGAATGTGTTCCACACAATCAGGTAAAGCACAGAGTTGTAAAAATAGTTTCCAGAGAATCTATTAACTTGGGGAAAGATGTAGATGATGTGGGAGAAGTATAACTCCCAACCTGCTAGATATCAGATGTGCCAAGTTCACACCCCCTGAAATCAGAGAATGAAATTCAAAGGACAAAGGAGGTTAAGAATGGGAAAGCTTTATTTGGGACTAGGAATAGCTCCTGAGAGACAGTAGGGGTCCTGGAAATGTGCTGCCACCAAGATGCTTTCTCCAATAATGCTTCATAGGGCAAAATCACAAGGTAGGTACAAAATAGGCCAAAATACAATCAACCAATAAAATTGCAAGTATAGTCATTAGCTAATATTGATCCAATAGGGAAGCAGGACATGTAGCAAGGGTGTATGGATGACATCATTAACCTAGGGTTATCTATGACTTCTAAAACAGGAATGTTTTGGGGAAGGGATAGACCCAGGTGTTCTGGTAACCCACCAGGTGTCTGATGGATATCTGGACTTAATGGACTGGGTGATACCAATTACAGTATAATCTCGAATTTACATTCATCTCTTAGGGATGTAAATCTGGCCATTGTGACTTTAATCCCAGGCCTTGCCTTCTTCAGCTGCGCCTCAAGCACAATTCTGATGTCTCCAGCTTTCACTGACTTCCGTGAGAGTCCAGTCCCTCTCTGACTGTATATTAATTTTTATCTAACTTAGCTACCTGCAGTTTAGAGACAACGCATAGGTTTCCAAACAGACCCTGCATTCAGAGTTTGTTCTACTCCACCACATTCAATGTCATAGCTTTTGAGAAAGTTACTCTTTGTTATTAGAATTACCTAAATAAAAAATTTTAAAAACAAATGACAGCATGAAAGGTAACCTGGCTTGAGGCTTCCTTCTGTTCACATCGAGTCCTACTTTGTCTTGAAGCGCTTGCTAAACCGAAATGCAGCTGAGCCCACTGCGGGACCACCACCAGGCCCCTCCTCATACTGAGACCCAACTCCTGAAAGGAAGCCACTTGCTTAGCTGTACCCACATTCTCACTGCATTTAGAACAGAAGCCGAAATTGGGATGAAAAGTGACCATCTGCTTCTAAATTTCTAAAGAGATCACTTAAAGTAGGGGTCAAAGATGACTGTTCAAGCTCGGTCTACACTAAAAAATGCCATAGAATGAATAGCATCTGCCACAGGAATTTATTTTCTCACAGTCCTGCAGGCTGCAAGGCCAAGATCAGAGTCCCAGCATGGCTGGGTTCAGGTGAGGGCTCTTTCCCGACTTGTTTGTAGACAGTCACCTTTTCACCTTCTCTCTATTTCTCATGTGGAGGGAGCAAGTGGAAACTTGCTGTAACTTCACTTAAAGTCACTAATGCTTCCATAAGGCTCAACGTCAAGGACCTTTTCCAAACCTAATTATCTCTAAATACCATCACTTTAGGGGTTAAGACTGCATTTTTGCAAGGGCACACAGCAGTCTACAGCAATGCCAGTATATGAACACAACAGGGTTTTAAGTCGGGAAGCTAAAATTATCACAACTATGGGGAAGAAAGTTTTCAAGGCACAATAAGTATGTTATAATAGTTTATAAAAATGTCGCAGCTTATGATCCTAAATGTTCTATACTAACAATAAATAAGAAGCTACCATAGCTTCTCAATTCATGCATGTGTATGTTTAAAGTTTATTCCATGGTTTGGACTTACTGGGAAAACAAAGGGCATTAATAATAAAAGATAGGGGCATTAACAAGCTTCCTTACCACTAATTGCCTAAAATATGTGGCAACTCTAAAGAAACAAATAATCGCTTCAGTGTAAAGTGTCTCAGCAATGTAGGGCATCAACACTTGGGCTTGCCATTTGGAAAAAATGCTGTGTCTTTTTCTTAAAACTTGCCTTTATTTTCCAAACCTTTTCAAATCTTACTTGTAAGCTGTACCTTGCTCATCACCTAAGTGACTTTAAAAAAAAATGAAACCACTCCCATCTTTGCCCATAATTCAACATGGCCTCTTTACAAGAGGCTTTATTGTGCTTGTTCAGTCACTGCTGTTGCTTTCATTTTTTTTTTTAATCTTCAATTTCTTTTTCAAAATCTGTTTCAGTTTAAAGATATTTGGCACAGGTTTTAATAAATTTATTTAATAATAAATGCCCATAAGGTCCTAAATGAAGGTCTAACTCACATGAAGAGAAAAGAAGAAATGAGATTATAGGTGTTCATCCTCAGAGTCAAACAACAAAGACAGGGGAGGGGGTGATCTAATTGGTCAGCAAAATGCAAGACTAAAGAACTCACATGTGGAGATGAATATGGAGAAGCAACTCTTTAATCAGATTATCAGCATTCATTTCTCTTCAGGTCTCAACACAAATCTCACCTTGCCCCCTTTACCTGTGTTGCTGTCACTCTTCACTCATACTTTGGTTACAGCAGTGACACTCTGATGTTACAATGATCTGTTCACATATCTGCCTCCTTCAGATTACACAGAGATTCCCACGTTTACTTTGTCCCCAGAGCTGAGAGAGTCTCTCACACAATTGTTGCTCAATGTCTGATGTCCTCAGATTCAAATTCCAGTCCAATGAAACTGAACGCTCCACAGAGTTTGCTTTTACTCACACAGTAATTCATTTAACTGAAATTGCCTGGCCACCAACTACCACATGTGCCAGTCACCGGGATGAAAGAGAGGAGTACTATTCGAGGACTACTTAGTGCTAAATTCAAGGAAAAAGAAATAACCTCCTAGCCGGGCCTGGTGGCGCATATGCCTTTAATCCCAGCACTCAGGAGGCTGAGGTAGGAAGAGCGTTGTGAGTTACAGGCCAGTTTGGGCTACAACGCCAGCACAAGGCCGGCCTAAGCTGCATAGTGCGACCCTGTCTCAAAAAACTAGAGCTGGGAGTTTTGCTCAGTGGCTTAAGCGCCTGTCTGGAAGGTGTGAGGTTCTGAAATTCAATCCCCAGTGCCACAAAAAAAAAAAAAAAAAGAAAGAAAGAAAAAAGAAAAAAAAGAGAAATAACCTCCTGGTTTTCTAAGACACAGATGGAACTGATCTGATAGAGAATAGAAAAACAAAGGCAAAAATCTTCTGTACTTCTTCATTAATCTTACCCAGACAAACTCACTTTACATGAAAATCTTGTTTCAGAGAAGGGCATAGCACCTCCCACATTGAGACCACGCAAATGTTGCCCGAACACAAAAGCCACTGTTGAACATCCAGCACGCAACAGGCAACCAGTGCACAAGATGTTGTGAATGCAAAGACAAGACATCGTATCTGCCAGTAAAGACACTTCTGAACTCAAAGTGTTCAGGGAAAAGTATTCAACCACAAGACCATCATCACAATATCGCACACTCATCCATTACCAATTCAGGCTTCCTTTTGTCCTTGTTTTTTTCTCTTTTGTTTTGCTTGCGGTAAGATTGGTTAACATACGCTCTGTCTTCTACGCAAAAAATTTAATATATTGTCCTCGGATAGAGGACGTATCAGATATTAAACTGATAAGAACAGATACTACACTTGATCTTAGCCAAAAGGCCAAGAAGCGATGTAAGCAAAAAATTTAAAGTGCAGAATAGATTATTATTAATTGTAGACCCTATGTTGTACAGTCATATCCAAAGCTTATTGCATAAGTGACATTTTGTACTGTTCAGTCAATAGTTTCTTCACCTTTCAGTCCCTGGCAACCACCATTTGACTCTGCATTGTTTTTAACTGAAATATGTTAGAGTTGAAATATAAATGAGTATTTTTCTTTCTGTGTCTGACTTAGTATTTTTCTTTCTCTTAGGATAATGGTTTCCAAGTTCATCCTATAACAAAGGTCCCTTCTTTTTATGGCTGAATAATATTCCATTGCATATATTACATATACATCCATATACATCCATTATATATACATTCCATTGCATATATTACATATACATCCATATATATCCATTCATCCATTGGTAGGTACTTAGAATGTTTTCATACTTCTCATACTATGAATGCAATAAGCATGGGAGTGCAGATATTTTCTCGAGATACTGATTTCATGTCCTTTGGTTGTACAACCAGAAGTGAGACTGCTGAACCATATGGTAATTCTATTTTTAGTTTTTTGAAGAAACTTCATATGTTTACCAGACTGACCAATTGATACTCATGCCAAAAGTGTACAGGATTCCTTTCTTCCATGTCCTCACCAACACTTGCCCTCTATATTTTTAAAGTAGTCATCCTATTAGGGAAGAGCTGATACTTCACTGTTACTTTGATTTGTGTTTCCCTATGTGGCTAGGAATATCACATACCTTTACATATACCTCTGGGATTTTTATATCATTTTTGGAGAAATGTCTATTCATGCTAATTTTCAAAGTTAATTGTTTTGCATTTGCTATTTAGTTTTAAGTATACCTTATTTATTTTGGATATTAGCCCCATATGGTGTACACATATTTTCTCTCATTCTGTAGGTTGTTCTCTCATTTTTTTTTCTTTTTTTTGGTATCAGGAATCGAACACAGAATCTTGCACTTTCCAGGCAGGCACTTGTGTTGCTGAGCTATATCGCTGGCTGCCTTCTCATTTTGCTTCCTTGCCTTTTAAATTTTTTTAATTAATTAAGTTTATCAGTGCATTTTAAATATGATCATACTCATCATAGGAAACTTGTATATCATGTAGAGAATTTGTATATCATGTACAAATGATATAACTCTACATGATATAACTTGATTCTTTTTTCTCGTTCCCCTACTCTCCTTTCACCCCCACTTCCCCTCCCCATTTACAAAAGCTTCATTTTCATTTTTTCCTTTTTTTCTCATTTTTTTCTTTTGCCTTCCTGGCTTTAAATTGTATAAAATCCCACTTTCCTGTTATTTTGTTTTGCCTGTGCTGTTAGTGTCATAACCAAGAAATCATTGCCCAGATCAATATGATGGAGAGTTTCCTGTATAATTTCTTCTTGTAGTATTATAGTCAGTGCTTATATTTAAGTTTTAATTCATTTTGGTCAATTTTTGCATAAGATATGAGACAGAGTTTCAATTCCATTCTTTTGTATGTAGATTTTTAATTTCTCCACACCATTTATTGAAGAGACTATCCTTTCTTCATTGTCAGCACCCTTCTTAAAGGTCAGTGGACCATATATATGTAAGTTTATTTCTAAACTGTTTTATTCCATTGATCTGTATGTCTGTCTTTATGCCATTATCACACCGTTCTGATTATTGTAACTTTGTAATGCATCTTGAAATTAGGCTGTATGATACCGCTAACGTTGTCCTGCTTTTGTAGTAGTAGTACATGTTTGGAGTACATAATGATTTCATCCATCATGGGTGGTTAGTATGTGAACATAGCACAACTCTTTTTCACTCCCTAACCCTCCTACTCCTCCCTGCTCCTTCCAAATCTTGGTCCCCTTCCCATTTGTAAAAGCTGTTTTCCAATTTATTCTCTTCCATTCTTTTTCTTTCCCCTATCTCCTTTCTCATCTCTCCGTCCTCCCTCCATCTCTTGTTCTTCTTCCCATTTGAAAAAGACCTTTCTACTTCCTATTATCTAACTTTTATTTTGTTATTTATATATGTTTTCAGTTTTTCTTACAAAAGAAACCATGTGATATTTAAGCTTACGTGTCTGATATAGTTCATTTAATATCATTGTCTCAAGATGCAACTGTTACTCTTCTTACTCCTAATTGCTTTGGTTATTTGAAGTCTTTTGTAACTTCAAATGAACTCTATTGTAATTTTTCTCTTTCTGTGATGGTATCATTAGGATTTTGATAGAGATTATACTGAATCTCTAAGATGCTCTTGGATGTATAGATATTTTGATAACATTAATTCTTCAAGTTGTGAACATGAAATGTCATTCCATTTATTTGGTCATTGTTAAATTTCTTTCATCAGTGTTTTTTACTTCCTAAGGTACCTACCTTTTGGCTGCTTGGCTGAGTTTATTTGCTAGTACTTTATGTTTTTGATGCTATTATAAATTAAACTTTTGTAATTTACTCTAGTAGATTGTTGTTAGTGCACAGAAAGGCAGCTGAACTATGTATATTGATTTTGTATCCCATACATTTGTCTAGTTCATATTTATTTCATATATATAGAGAGAGGGTGTGCGTGTGTGTGTGTATGTGTGTGTGTGTGTAATGTTTAGGGATTTCTATATGTACGATTATGACATGCAAACAGATGGATTTACTTAGCCGGGCGTGGTGGCGCATGCCTTTAATCCCAGCACTCGGGAGGCTGAGGTAGGCGGAGCGTTGTGAGTTCGAGGCCGGCTTGGGCTACAACGCTAGTGCAAGGCTGGCCTGAGCTACATAATGCGACCCTGCCTCAAAAAAAACCAGGGCCGGGAGTTTGGCTCAGTGCCTTAAGCGCCTCCCCTGGCAGGCGCGAGGTTGTGAGTTCAATCCCCGGTGCCGCAAAAAAAAAAACAAAAAAAGCAAAACAAAAAAAACCAGATGGATTTACTTTTCTTTGTGGTTTGGATGACTCACTTCTTCTTATGTTAGCTCTGGGAAGGATTTCTAGTACTATGCTGAATAGAAATGGTAAGAGTGGGCAAACTTTGCATGTTCTTGATCTGAAAAAGAACGCTTTCAGATTTTCTCCATTGGGAAATGTACTTTTAATTCCCTGATTATAACTGCCTGTTTCAGAAATAAAATTGGCAGCCTAAGTAGTTATATTTATTTACAATTTAAATTTATATTATAAAAAGATAAATATTGTCTAGAGATTAACACTGGTTAAGCAAAACCTATTTTAGACACTGCTAATGCACCTGTAAAATATACTCATTTTTACCACCCTGAAAGAACAGATAGAATTCATTTTTAGAACCAAAGGTGTTTCCTCCTCTTCTTACTATTCTAGCACTAACTGCTATTCTTTCCAAAACCTCCACTACCTTTTACTTTGGCTGAGACTTGAAAGCATCAATAAAAGAAATTCTACTAATTTCCACAATCATGTTCTCATTGTAATTGGAGTCCTGTTTCTGCTTAGTCTGCAACTTTTATTACGGTTATCTTTTTGTTTCTCTGTTTTTGTATGACAGATTTCTTTCCCACTACTTGAAATTCAAGGTATTCCAGCATTACTTTTTGGGAAAAAGTAATTTGTTAGCCTTTTTGTTTGAGTTTAAGTTGCTGTTTCTTTATTAAAAATTGGTTGGACCTCTATTTTGTTTACATCTGATCTTCTACAAGCACACGAACATGCAAAAACCTCCTAAGCAAAAGTTCAGGGTAGCCTGTTTTTCTTCTGGAGAGGCTCATGTGGTATTTTTTATACCACACAGAGTACCAAGTCCATGATCATCAGTACCATTTGCCAATACCAAACTTAGTTGCTGATAGGCTTTAAGTTTCATAGCAAAACTGAACTTGTGTTATAACTCTGGCTTTCCTGGATGTCTAACTGCAGACTGTGGGACTTCTCAGGCCTCTAATTATATTCTTAGTAAGCAGAGCCAATTATGTGTACATTTATAGGCCTATCATAAGCCAATCTGAAAATTGCATCACTTTTCAGAATAGCCTCCTTGAAATGACAGTTTGGATGACATGTACAAAGCATCCTAGAGAAGTGAAATAAGAAAAACGTGACAAATAAAACAATATACACAGTGCTGTAATAGAAGAAATACCTAAATTCAGTTTGGGGTGATTAAGACAGCAGGTCGTGAACTGGAACCTGAACAATGAGTGACAATGAGCCAGATTTTGGCAGGAGTTGGGGGATAGGGGAGAACACTAGATCAGAAGAAACTGTCTTTGCAAAGAGCCAGAGGCAAGAAGACTCAGATAGTATTTAGCATTAAGTATAGAGTTTGAGAGAATGAGAGCACGTAAGACTGGAGAGGCAAGTGGGACTAGACCAAGCGGGAAGGACATGTTCTCTGGGCTTTAATTTCCAGTTGCCTCCATTTATATACTGACCTCCATTTATCTCCACAACAAACACTCTTAGAAAGCATATTGTTACTTTGGTGAAGTCTCAAAGGACCTGCTAGCATTTACCTATAATTTTCTTCTATCTTTTGTTTACGGCACTGTCCCCTTTGGGACTAACATGGTGTTAGGTGGTTGGGAGAAACGCCAACAGCAGATGTTCTCATGCCTCTCGTTCTGCAACTCACAAATTGCTCCTAAGCCACAGGTTTCCACACCCTTCTGCATCATCCATTAGGACTTTAATCCATGGCTCCTACAGGATTTCAACCTTAGACTGCTTCCCTAGGGGCTTACTGGCAGAAATAAAACATGACTCATTTGACAGAACTAGGATCCTGGGATTCTTGCTTCTATTTTCGAAAGTACTAGATCCAGAGAAGTCATTAATGACAAGCTTTGTGGGTAAGTTAACTGAGTAAGAGTGACAAACCAAAATTTCCCTGGAGTATAAATTGCATAAAAACTTGACAAGATTAGCAGCAATATAATGGTGGCCTGGCTATCCTCTCATTATGAGTGGTGGTCATGGGGTGTGTCATATTCTAAGCCAAATACAGATATGAGTTTTAAGTAATATGAAATCAACACTTGGACTCAACTGAGTCTTTGAATTTATTTTTCATTTGTCTAAGGACCCAAGTTACAACCAGATGAAGCAATACCTATGACACTAAAAGTCAGTGTATGGTGATAGCAAAATTCCTGATTTGCTGATGTAAAGTCAGTGTTTTTATGTAAAAATTTCCTGATGTAAAAACAATGGTTTTATGTCATCTCAATTTTTTAGAAAACTTTGAGTTGTGAAACATAAGAACTGTTTAAAATAAAGAATGACTCCCTGGCTCCTTCCTCAAGGAAAGAATTACCCTGACACCAAAACAAGAAAAAGACCAAAACAAGAGAACTACAAGCCAATCTTGCTAATGAACATAGATGCAAAAGTCCTAAATAAAATACTAGCAAACAGAATGCAGCAAATCATCAAGAAGATAATACACTATGACCAAGTGGAATTCATTCCAGGATTCAAGGATGGTTCAACATACGCAAATCAATAAATGTAATACACCATGTCAACAGAGCCAAAGACAAAAATCACATGGTCATCTCAAAGGATGCAGGAAAATCTTTTGATAAAGTCCAACACTCATTCATGATAAAAATCCTTCAGAAAATTGGAATAGATAGTCTTTGCCTCAATCTAGTAAAAGCCATCTATGACAAACCAACAGCCAACATCATACTAAATGGACAAAAATTGAAAACTTTCAATCTAAAATCAGGAACAAGACAAGGATGTCCACTATTATTACTCCTAATTAGTATAGTTCTGGAAGTATTAGCCAGAGTAAGTAGACAAGACAGAAAATAAAAGGAATAAGGATAGAAAAAGAAGTTAAATTATCATTATTCACAGATGACATGATCCTCTACATAGAAACCAAAAAAAAAAAAAAAAAAAAAAAAAAAAAAAAAAAAAAAAAAAAAAAAAAAAAAAAAAAAAAAAAAAAAAAAAAAAAAAAAAAAAAAAAAAAAAAAAAAAAAAAAAAAAAACTCCACCAAGACTTCTAGGATTAATAAACAAATTCAGTAGCATAGCAGGATATAAAGTTGGTACTCAAAAATCAATAGCATGCTTGTACACAAACAACAAACTCACTGACAGAGAAATTAGGGGAATATCACCATTCAAAATAGTATAAAAAATGAAATACTTAGGAATCAATCTAACAAAGGATGTAAAAGATCTATACATTAAAAATCACAATACTCTGAAAGAAGAGATCACATAGGATATTAGAAAATGGAAAGATATCCCTTGACCATGGATAGGAAGAACCAACATTGTGAAAATGGCCATGCTCCCAAAATTTTTGTACAGATTTAATGCAATCCCAATCAAAATACAATTAGCATAACTCACAGTTCTATATAAAACACTCCTCGAATTCATTTGGAAATAGAAAAGACCTAGAATAGCAAAAGGAAACCTGGGGAACAAAGGAAAAGCAGGAGGCATCATAATCCCTTATTTTAAATTACTCTACAAAGCTATTGTGATAAAATCAGCAGGGTATTGGGAAAAAACATTCCTGAGGATCAGTGGAACAGATTAGAAGATGCAGACACAAGTACAAATACACTCAGCCACCTTATCTTTGACGAAGGAGCACTGGAAGAAAGTTAGCCTCTTTAATAAATAGTGCTGGGGAAACTGGCTCTCTACATGCCAAATGCTAAGCCTACACCCATGTCTATCTGCATGCCCTAAACTAAAGTCATAATGGATCAAGGATCTAAATAATAGAACAAAAACACTAAATCTACTGGAAAAGAAAGTAGGTAGACACCTTCACGTCATATTTGTAGGCAAAGAGTTCACAAAGAAAATGTAAACTGCATAGGAAGTACTTCAAAAAATCAACAACTGGGATCTCATCCTATTAAAAAGTTTTTTCATGTCAAAAGAAATCACCAACACAGTGAAAAGAAAACCCACAGACTGGGGAAAATTTTAGCCAACAGTCCCTCAAAGGACTTCTATCTAGAAAATACAAAGAAATGAAAAAAATAAAGCCCCCTAAATTGAAAGACCCAGTACAAAAATGAGCATCTGAGATGAGTGCACACTTCTCAGATGAAGAAATGTAAATGGCATAAAAATATATTTTTAAAAATCATTGATCATTTGAAAAATTCAAATTAAAACAGCTCTGAGATTTCATCTCACCCCAGAAAGAATAGCTATCATCAAGAAATCGACCAATAACAAATTCTGGCAGGGATGTGGGGAAAAAGGAACTCTTCTCCATTGTTGGTGGGGGTGGAGACTGGTACAACCACTTGGAAATCAGTGTGGAGATGCCTCAAAAAACTAGGATTGGAGGTTTCATTCAATCCAGCTATCACCCTCCTGGGTATTTTCCCAGATGAATTAAAATCATCATACCACAGCAATATACATGCACCCATGTTTACAGCAGCACAATTTGTAACAACTAAATCTTGGAAATAACCCAAATGCCCAACAACTGAGGAATGGATTTAAAAATGTGGTATTTCTATGCAATGGAGTACTACTCAGTGATAAAGAAGGAAAAACTCAAGGCTTTTATAGGTAAATGGGTGCAACTAGAGAGCATACTCATAAGTGAAATTAATCAGACTCACATGTGTAAATATCGTATTGTCTCCTTAGTGTAAGAAACTGATAGTGTAAATAAGATCCAAAAAGTACAATAGATATAGTGAAAGAGTAAGAAACTGCTCAAAAGGAAAGAACAACTGGGATGGGAAAAAGGAGAAATAAAGGAAGGGAAGAGAAAAAAATATACATACATATATATATATATATACACACAAAAGATATATATATACACAAAACATAATCACACTAGTAATTTCTGTTAATTCATTGAAACAAGCTGTTTGTGTTTATACTGTTTGACCAATTTTGCAAGATTACATCTTGTAATCTGAGCAAGTACTTTGAAGGTAACAATATACAATATATCAACCACTATTAATTTCTTACTATCTTGCTCTGAAATTTTGTATCATTGTTTTTACTGTATTTTTCCTCTTTAAAATAAAAATTAAAGAAAAGAAAATGAGTGAAAAAAATCTAGAAGAAAAATCCATATATTCAGCTATGTTGAGATTTCCTGTGGTGATCTGAACTACATAGCATTCTTCAAATATATGACAGGTCTGCTGTTAGCAAATTGATAAGCTTCCTCTATAGAAAAAGTTTGGGGCACTGGATGCAAAAATAAATAGAATCATGCTCTGTCTTAAAACAACTATGACAGTGCAGTTCAATGAAAGATTAACAGGCATATTAGAACTTTCTCAAAATTAAACTGCAAATTCGCCTTAAATCTCCCAAAGTACGCAAACACAAAGGAGGAAACATCATCTTATATAACTGGTATGACTAGATCAGGTATGACTAGATGCACACTATGCATGGAATCAGGCTTTTGTCTCCATCTCTGAATCTGCCTGCCACTTTATTCACTCCTTATTGTTAGGCTTTGTGGAAAAGCAGGAGCAGGGTGGAGGAGGGAAAAGAGGCTGTAGAGACAGGAAATAGCAAGGATTTTATGTTAGGCATTTCAAAAAGAAAGGGAAAGAAAATGAAAAGAAAAGAGGAAAAAAGAAAAGAAAAGTTAAAAAAAAAAAAAGAAAAGTCATGAAACCCAGCATAATATCATTCCATAAACAAAATGCCTTCCTAAACAGACTGGTTGAAATGTATTTCACAAGTTCATCTCCTAATTTTCATGGTTAGGAGAAAGGAAAATCTCCCTCCTTTCTTCACCAATGAAGACAGAAACTCCCCATATCGTGGAGGGTGAGTCTTTCTCACCAAGAGTGGATTCCTTGGCATTCTCCCCACCTCACCCCCTCCCCATTCCTTCTAGATGTGTGACATAACATCTGTTTCTTGTGAAATTAAGAGGAATTTATTTTTTAACATGATTTGGTGTCATCTTTTGGTTTAGCTGTGCTACACTGTAAGATCTCTCTTCAGAGAGTAAGTCCCTGTGCTAAATGCAGGGAAGTGCCTTCCAACTTGTTCCTCCTTCTACTGCATAAACTGATGATGGCCAAGTGTCATTTCTGTCCTGCTGGCCTTCTCTCACTATGGACATGTTTCTGGATTGGAAATGCAACTTGTGCACACCACTATTTTCTCTGGAGGGAGTCTTGCACATATAGGCTTAGATGATTATATTTGGTGTCTTTGATTCTCAACAAATGATAGTGGGGAGGCGTAGATACCACAATACCCTCTTACTCACAGAGCCACTTAGGGTATTATTAAGATGGTGGAGAAAGCAGAAGTTAGTGCCTATTAACTAGGTACCTGTACATATTTGTTTGCCAGAAGTAATTATTGACAGTGTCCCTTTTCACTCCCCAAAGATTTCTGGTGTGGATAATAAAGTATTTTATCATCCTAAAAATAACCTCTACTCTGCAGGTACTGTTAAAGTACGTAGACATCTTATATGCAGTGACATACACAAAAGTGCACTGACAAGAAATTAGTGGAAGTGCAATTAATCAAAAGTTTAAACACTTGCGTTAAATGATTGCTGATCCATTATCCTGTTCCATAGATTTGGTTTTCCACTTGTCTATCCACTTCCCTAGACACACTAGATAATGAACACAGAGCGCATGAAGAAGTCAGGCCAGGCTAGGAACCAGGTGAAGGGCTTGTACCAATCATGGGGCCTGGGAGAATATCAGACCTGGGGAAGGAACTTGCACATTTTGGAAAATGTAGCTCATTTAAAAAATTATGAGCAGAAAGGGTAGGGAAGAGGAGAGAGAAAATCAGAAGTCATCTTTGCTTGACTCTGCTCCTGCTAGTGTTCCCCTCTCTTGGGGTGGGAAGTGGAGAAGTTAAAACCATTGCATTGTCTCAGTCAGGTTTACAGTAGAAATGGCTCAACACCACACCATTTATCCAGAAACTGGTTTTCCTCCTCTATTTTTTTGAGTAGACGGGCAGCTGAAATGCAAGTAGGATGCAAGATTGTTGGGAGAGAAGTTCCTGCTGGACCCATAGCCACATAAGTGAATCTCTTCTGTATTATAAATTTGCAGTGAGAATGCAAACAGACACAAATCAAACCATAAAAACTTTTCAAGTTAAAATCAGTGAGAAAAAACACATGCAACAGCAAACACTTGTTAAAATGAAGCACATCGGGTAGCATGTGTGCAACTGTCTGCTCCATGGCAGATACACAATATTTTTAGAATAAATAAATTGTAAAATATTCCTGGACACTGTGATTTAAATGTGCCTGTCCCTCCAAAATTCACCTCACAATTTAACCTTGAGGTGATGGTATTACAAGGCGTGGCCTTTGGGAGGTGATTATGTCAATGTCTGTATACTCACAAATGGATTATGCTCTTATGAAAGAGGCTGAAAGGGAAATTCTTGTGATTTTTTGACCATCCATTGCTTCTGATTCATGAGGACAAAACATTTGTCTTCTCTCCTTTCTCTGTGAGAGAACACAGTAAGCCCATACCTGACATACTCTGCCAGAACCTTAATCTTGGATGTCTCAAATTCTGGGACTGTGAAAAGGAGATTACTATTGATGACAGTGATCGTAGATTACCTAGTCTGTGGTACTGTGATCTGGAAGCAAACAGACTAAGACACTAGTTTAAAACAAGTTATTCATTTTGATACTTAATGTATTATTAAAGCAAACCAATAAAATGAAGTGATCACCTGGCATATCACTCCCCAAGGTTATTCAGATTCCACTGATCAAATAAGATAAAGGGTCATTATATTTATCCAGGATTCACCAAAGAAACAGCACTAATAGAAGATATAGATATAGGCTTTCTGGCTAGTGCCATGCTTCAGAGGATCTGAACTCCTTGCAGCCAGACACAAGGTCATGGCACCTTGTCCCAGAAGTTCTGAACTCCACCCAGCCAGGCATAAGGCCCCAGTGCCACACTGTGTCCTTGCTAGCTACAAAGAAGACCCAAGCTCTGCCCAACCCAGCGTCCCAGCACAATCCATTGGGGGAATGCCTGGCCAGCCTCACAGGTCACAGAGGTACTGAGCCAGCCCAGCCCAGAGCCCCAGAGCTGCTCATCAAGCAGCAGCCAGCATAGCTGTCGGGTCTTTAAGAATTTGAGCTCTGCCCATCAGAGCACAAGGCCACAGCTCCATAATTCAGGGGTGTGGCCCAGCTAGCCACTTGGCAGGTCCCAGAGGTTCTGAACCCCACCCAGCCAGAAGCAACTCTCCAGCACCAAACGCTGGGGGCATGTTCTGGCTAGTCCTATGCTCCAGAGACTCTGAACTTCTCCCAACCAGACACAAGGTCCTAGGAGTGCCACACTTTGGGGGCACACTCCACCTAGCTGCCTGGTTCTGGAGGTTCTGAACTCTACCCAGCCAGCATAAGGCCCCAGTGCAAAACTCCAGGAGTGTATCCTTGCTACCTGCCTGGGTCATGGAGATTTTGAACTCCACCCAGGCAGGTGCTAGGCCCTGGTGACACACTGGGAGTACACCTCTGGTAGCTACCTGGGTCCTGGAGGCTCTGAACTTCATCCAGCCAGGTACAAGGCCACAGCACCACACCCCAGGGGTGCATCTCTGCTAGCCACTTCAGTTGTGGAGGTTCTGAGCTCCACTCAACCAGGTTCTAGGCACTGGTGACATTCTCTGAGGGTGTGCCTCTGCTAGCTGCAGGGAGGATACAAGCTGTACTAGGCCCAGTGACCCAGAGCAACACAACACATTTCACCAAGGGAACATGTGGCCAGCCTCACAGGCCACAGAGCACAAGGCTCTAGTGCCATAGGTTGGGGGTGTGACCTGGCTAGCTATGAGGATATTGAAGGATTGAAGCTCTACCCAGTGCAGCATTCCAATGCAATCCATTGGGAGGCTACCTAGTCAGTCACACATGTCCAAGAGGAAAATGAAAAATGAAAGAGCAAGATGCAGTCTCAGTCCTCCAGCCCACCAAGAACAAATCCAACAGACACTGAAATGGAAGACACCGGAAATCACACAACTGAAGTTTCTGAAATGATAGCAACTGAAGTAAGAAAACAACTCCATGAAGCTATAGAGGAAATCAGATCAGAAATAATCTCTCAGGTAAAAAATGAAATGATAAACATGAAAGAAATGCTGTGTGTATCTCAAGAAGATATAGATAAAAATAGAGGAACATAAGAAAATGATGGAATCTTTGAATGAATAATGTAAGACGGAATTAGAATGCATGAAACAGATTCAAAGGGATATTCAGGAAATTAAAAATTCCACTGAAAGTTGGCAAAACCGCTTGAATGAAGCTGAAGATGGACTCTCAGACCTTGAAGACAGGCACGGAAGCTTACAATCACAAAAGAAAAAATCTCTTAAAAATAACAGGGAACTGGAAACAATTAGACAGCTGCAAGATGATGAGAAGAGAAACAATATAAGATAGATAAGTATCAACAAAAAAGCAGGGGTCAACACAAATGAGCTGCGAAGACTATTTGCAGAAATAATAGCAGAAAATTTTCCAAGCAGGAGAAGACAATCTGATATGCAGATAAGTGAGGCATGCAGAACCCCAATTAACCATAACCAAAATAAATCTTCACCCAGACATATAATATTTAGGATATCAGAAATTCAGCACAAGAACAAAATACTAAAAGCTGTCAGAGAAAAGAAACAGACCACGTATGAAAGAATGCCTATCAGGATCACAGCAGACTTCTCAACACAAACCTTCAAGTCAAGAAGAGCTTGGAGTGAAGTATTTCAAATCCTGAAAGAAAACAACTTTCAACCCAGATTGATGTACCCTGCAGAACTATCTTTAAAAATTGATAGAGAAATAAGATACTTCCATGACAAAGAACAACTGAAGAAATTTATGGCCACAAAATCAACACTACAAAGGGTACTGAAAGATGCTCTAGAAAGAGACAAAGATAGCTACAGTCCAAAGAACAACAGCAAAAGGAAACCACTAACCAGGGCAAACAATTAAACAGAAAAAGTAGAAAACCAACAACAGAAAGATAACACGACAGGGATAAGTGAGTACATATCAGTTATATCAATCAATGTAAATGGTCTCAACTCACTAATAAAAAGAAACAGACTGGCAGAGTGTATTAAGAAACAAAATCCAGCAATATGTTGTGTACAAGAAACACATTTAATTCAAAAGGAAATTCATAGACTAAAAATCAAAGGGTGGAAAGCAATACTCCATGCACCAGGAACCCAAAAAAGAGCAGGGATAGCTATTTTGTTTGCAGACAATGTGAACTTCAAACCAAGAATGATCAAATGAGATAAAGAAGGTCACTACATACTTGTTGGAGGAAAACTTGTTAGAGGAAAGATTATGATCATAAACATACATCCACTAAATATGGGAGCACCCAACTATCTAAGACAAATCTTAATAGACATGGAAAACCAAATAAACAATAATACAGTTATAAAGGAGGACCTTAACACCCCATTGTCACAAAGAGACACATCAACCAAACAAAAAAATCAGCAAAGAAATAACAGAACTGAATCAAACTTGTGAACAAATGGACATAGTAGATAAGCACCGAATGCTCCACCCAACATCAAAATATACATTCTTCTCAGCTGCATATGGGTCATTCTCTAAAATAGATCATATACTAACCCACAAAATATGCTTAAGTAAATGCAAAGGAAGTGAAACAGTTCCATGCATATTATCTGACCATAGCACAAAAAAATTGGAAATTAATGACAAAAAACCCCATAAGAACCCCATAAACACATGGAAATTAAATAACACTCTCCTAAACAATCAATGGGTCACAGAGGAAATTAAAGAAGAAATTAAACATTATCTACAATTGAACAAATATGTAAATACAAATTACTGGAACCTGTGGGACAGAATGAAATCAGTCCTCACAGGGAAATTTAAAGTACTAAACCTCCACTTCAGAAAAATGGAAAGAGCACACATAAACAACCTAATGCTGCACCACAAACATCTAGAAAAAGAAGAGAAAGTCAAGCCCAAAGCTGAAAGAAGGGAGAAAATTATCAAGATCAGAGCAGAAATTAATGCAACTGAAACAAAGAAAAAATACAAAGAATTAATGAATTGAAGAGTCGGTTTTTGAAGGAATAAATAAAATTGATAAACCCTTAACCAATCTTATCAAAAAGAAGAAAGATAAAATTTAAATCCATGCAAAAAGAAATGAAAAGCGTGAAATCACTACAGACTCTGTGGAAATACAGAAGATCATCAATACCTGCTTCGAAAACCTTTACTCCTGTAAGTTCGATAACACAGAAGAAATTGACAGATTCCTAGAAACCTATGAATTATCAAAACTGAATCTAGAAGATGTATAACCCAATGCTGAATAACCCAATGTCAGTTAGTGAAATGGAAAATGTAATTAGAACTTTACCAACAAAGAAAAGCCCAGGTCCTGATGGATTCAGTCTTGAATTCTATAAGCAATTTAGGGAAGACTTAATGCCAACACTCCTCAAACTCTTCAATAAAATTGAAAGGCAAGCAAGTGTCCCTAATTTGTTCCTGGAAACAAGTATTACCCCAATACCAAAACCAGAGAAAGACCCAACCAAAAAAGAAAAGAACAGGCCAATCTCCCTAATGAACATAGATGCAAAAATTCTCAATAAAATACTGGCAAATAGAATGCAACAAGTCATCAAGAAGATTGTACACCCTGATCAAGTGGGATTCATCCCAGGAATGCAGGAATGGTTCAACATATTCAAATATATAAATGTAATACACCATATCAAGAGAGCCAAGGACAAGAATCACATGATCATTTCAATAGATACAGAAAAAGTTTTCAACAAAATCCAACACTCATTTATCATAAAAAACCCTACAGAAAATTGGAATAGATGGTCTCTACGTCAACCTGATAAAAGCCATATATCATAAACCAACAGTCAACATCTTACTAAATGGAGAAAAACTGAAAAATTTCAACCTAAAATCAGGAACAAGACAAGGATGTCCATTTTCATCACTCCTATTTAATACAGTTCTGGAAATTTTAGCCAGCATAATTAGATAAGAGAGAGAAATAAAAGGAATAAGGATAGGAAAGGAAAAAGTTAAATTTCATTATTTGCTGATGACATGATACTCTACATATAAGACCCCCAAAAATCCATTTAAAGACTTCAGGATGCAATAACCAAATTCAATAATGTAGCTGTATACAAGGTCAACACTTTAAAATCAATAGCATTCTTGTACACAAACAGCAAACTCACTGAGAGAAATAAGAGAAAACACACCCTTCAGTATAGCATCCAAAAACTGAAATACTTAGGAATCAATCTAACAAAGGAAGTAAAAGATTTATACAGTGAAAATTACAATACTCTGAAAAAGGAAATTGAAATTTCAGAAAATGGAAAGATATTTCCTGTTCATGGTTAGAAACAACAAACATTGTGAAAATGGCCATTCTTCCAAAATTGTTATACAGATTTAATGCAATTCCAATCCAAATACCACCATTAAAGTAACCCACTGCAGGCAACTAACAGGTATCACTCTAGGAATTAAACTAAAAAAGAAAAGAAATGAGAAGACACTTAAACAGGACATAACCTCAGACACCCAGTTCGCCAAAAGCAAACCCAGGGGCAATGAGGCTGGAAAATCCGAAAGCCCCCAACAAGGTTTCTCTGAAGTGATAACAAAATATCACTTGCATACTTCACAGAGCTAGAGAAATCATCCCAAAATTCATCTTGAGCCAGACGAGACCTAGAATAGCGAAGGCAATTGGGAAACAAAGGTAAGGTAGGAGGCATCACAATTCCCAACTTGAAATTATACTACAAAGCTACTGTGATAAAATCAGCATGGTACTGGAATAAAAACAGACCTGAAGATCAATGGAATAGATTAGAAGATACAGCCACAACTACAAACACAGTCACCTCAACTTTGACAAAGGGGCCAAAATGTACACTAAAAGGAAGATAACCTCTTTAGTAAATGGTGCTGGGGAAACTGGCTTTCCATATGCCAAAAGCTAAAACTAGATACATGTCTATCACCATGCACTAAACTAAAGTCAAAATAGATCAAAGATCTGAATATCAAAACAGAGACACTAAATCTGCTGGAAGACAAAGTAGGTAAAAATCTTGATGACATAGGTGTAGGCAGAGAGTTCATGGACAAAAATCAAACTGCATGGGAAATATTTCCCAGAATCAACAACTGGGATCTCATCTTCAGTTTTTGCATGTCAAAGGAAAACTCCAACAGAGTGAAAAGAAAACCCACAAATTGGAAAAAATCTTAGCCAACTGTCCCTCAGACAAAGGATTTCTATCTAAAACATATAAAGAATTAAAAAAAAAGACCCCCAAAATTCAAGGTCCCAATCCAAAAACGGGCATTTGAGATGAATACACACTTCTCAGAGGAAGAAATACAAATGGCAAATAAATATATGAAAAAATGTTCAACATCAAGTTAAAACAACACTGAGATTCCATTTCAACCTAGATAGAATGGCCAAGATCAAGAAATCAACCAATAACAAATGCAGGAGGGGCTGTGGGGAAAAAGGAACTCTTCTCCACTACTGGTGGGAGTATAAGGTGATGCAGCCACTGTGGAAATCAGTGTGGAGATTCCTCAACAAGCTAAGATTAGAGATTCAATTTGACCCAGCTACCCTGCTTCTGAGCGTTTTCCCAGAAGACTTGAAAACATCACACCCCAGTGATATATGTGCACTCATGTTTATAGCAACATAATTTGTAATAGCCAGATCTTGAAAGCAACCCAAATGCCTATCAATCAACGAATGGATAAAAAAGATGTGGTATTTTTATACAATGGAGTACTATTCAGCTATAAAGAAAGATTGCATCGAGACTTTTATAAGTAAATGGACATGACTTGAGACCATACTGATAAGTGAAATAAACCAAACTCACACGTGTAAATATCGCATTATCTCCCTAGTGTAAGAAACTGAAAAAGTATATATGATCCAAAATCTACAATAAATATTGTGTAAGGGTAAGAAACTGCTCAAAGAGGAAAAGTAATTGGAATGGGGAAAAGAGAAAAGAAGGAAGGAAAAGGGAAAAGACACAAATTTGTATATATGTATACATAAAATAGCTAAAATGTATTAGTTATTGAAAAAGAACAGTTAATACTCATGTTTAGATCAATTTTACACATCTGTATCTGTTAATCTAAGCCACCCTTTTGAAGGTAATGATATGCAATATTACAACCATTGTCAAATTCCTATCATCTTGTTTTGTAAACCTATACTATTATTGTATTGGATTTGTTGTTTGTTTGTCTCTTTTGCTTATTATTTTTCTTTTCTTTGTCTTTTTTCTCTTAAAAAAGGATACAGATAAAGATATAGTATATATATACAATGAGACAGAAAGATTTAGTACAAAAATTGGGCTGTGGAGGTTTGGCAAATCCAACAGCTGCTGTGACCTGGTAGTTGAAGACCCAGGGAAGAGATGATATTGCAATCTGATTTTTAAAGCCATGTGCTCTCAGAATTCCCTCTTTTGTGGAGGTCAGTTATTTTCTATTGGGACTCTCAGTGGATTGAATAAGACCATCCAGATAATGGAGGGTGTATGTTTTACTCAAAGTCTACTGGTTTAAATGTCAGATCCATCTAAGAAAAATACCTTCACAGAAACATGTAGAGTAATTTTTGAACTAATATCTGGAGAGTAGAGCTTAGCCAAGGTGACAAAAGAGAGAGAGAGAGAAAGAGAGAGAGAGAGAGAGAGAGAGAGAGAGAGAGAGAGAGAGAGAGAGAGAGGAAGGAAGGAAGGAAGGAAGGAAGGAAGGAAGGAAGGAAGGAAGGAAGGAAGAAAAAAGAAAGAAAATCAACGTGCTGGATATGGTGATGCACACCTGTAATCTCAAGCACTCTGGAGGTTCAGGCGGAAGAATCACTGTGACTGTGAGGTCAGCCTAGGATACAGCGTGAGTTCAAGGCCAGTCAAATCTACATAGGGACACCCTGTCTCAAAAAACCAAAAATAAATAAATAAAAGCAAAACAAAAAAATCAACCATCAAAGTTACTGTTCCCAAAAAATGCTATTCTGGCCCTGGTCACATTTTCAGACCCCAAATAGCAGGAGTGAGAGGCTAAGAAATAGGTGAAACTGAGAGAATATATTTTGTAATATATATCAAAACAAAACACGTGTGCAGTGTTATTTGAAATTAGTAAAGTAGAGGAGAGTTCTTTTCTATAATAGCAGGAAAAAATAAAGTAATTCCAGCAAGTTTTCATTCATGTTTCTTAACCTATGCTTTGGAGGCTGAGCCCTCTGGAAAAATAATCATTTTTTTCCAACTGCAATATGTAATGATGAGAGTTAGATAAATGATACAGGTAAATATTCTATGGATTAATTCAAACTCCTTGCTTCAGACCTAAATAAGAGGCTGTGGTTTATTGATCTTATGAAATGGTCAGGAAAGTTTCTGGAACTGAAAATGTAAAACATGTTTCTTAAACCTAACTTGAAAGGATTTCAAAACATGCTGTACCTCTAGAACGTACTTTTTATTTTTATACAATGAGAATTCAATAATTCTCGGAGCACTGTATGCAACCCCAAAGGCAGTCTGGGAGAGGGATGGAAACTGGACAGCAACTTCTGACAAGGGTCTCAGGGGGTGGCATATCTGAATCCCAGATATAAACTTGTATGACATATAGTTTGATAGTGACACAGAAC
Organism: Dasyprocta punctata; assembly: GCA_004363535.1. NCBI lineage: Eukaryota > Metazoa > Chordata > Mammalia > Rodentia > Dasyproctidae > Dasyprocta > Dasyprocta punctata. Next base: position 18,117 of record RJWM01007251.1, on the reverse strand, counting down.
ATTTTAAGTAGTAATTTAAAACCTGTCCCAGAAAAGCTTCATAGCTTCTATTTTTCTACCAGAGATATTTCCAGGTATATCAGGACATTGATAAAGTTAATTTAAATTCTTATATACACTATCTCCCTTTAACTGCAAAATGTTACCCTGAGATTAAATGTTCTTTACAAAGAAATAAATCTTACTTCTGGGAATAAGAACAAAATACCGCTATGATAAATAACTTCTGTTTTCTTCATGGGGGTAAATAATTATATTCAGATTATACCTCTTACATTTCAGATCAACGCAATACATGAAGTAGTCATTTAATGATTGCTTCATCTTGTTATGCTTGAAAACATCCTCAATAAAGATTACTGTCATTCTTATATTTCAATATATTCTGAAACTATGTGCTGGTTTCTGTAATGTGCTGGAGATTCTCAGAGGAGTACGACACAGCTTCTAATGTCAAGGAATTCTGTTCCAGTAGGGGAATCAGGTAGTGCTATGATTTTTACTTTTTTGCCCCTTCTAAAATTCATGTTCAAATTTGATTTTCAATGCAAAGGCTTTAAGGGATGTAACTTTCAGAAGTGATTGAGTCATGCTGATTTTGCCTTCATCAGTAGGATTAGTTACCCTATGAAAAGGCTTGATGGAGAGAGTTCACTCTTCTTTGCACCTTCCAAAATGTTATGGCTTCTATCTAGAAGTCTCCCAAACCTCTTACAGATGGAACTCATGTGCTCATACATGGAGCTTCTGTGGATTACTCCACTAATGGGTTTATAGCTAGGTGGGGTGCTGGGAGATGAAGTTTGGTGGAAAGATTTGGGTCACTGGAGGTGTAACCTAGAAAGGTATGCTTCCATCCTTCATCCTTGATCCCTCTTTGCTTCATGCCTGCCATTCAATGAACTGTTTCTCTTTTTCCATGCCCCACTGCCATTCCACCTTGCCTTGGAATCAAAATAAACCTCTTCTTTAGCACATAGATGCTGGGTTTCTGTTCAAACAATGAGAAAGTAACTAAGATAGCTTTTGGTATCAGAAAAGTGTTGCTGTGGTGACTCTACTCCATCATGTGATTCAGAAGCCTTTGAAACTGGCTTGAGAGAAGTGTTTAGAAGGGTTTGGCAGTGCCAGCTAGAGAAACAGTCCTCGAATCCTGTGAACCAAGCTTGATAGGAGATTCTGGCTAGAGGTTAGACAGAATGTTGACAGTAATGCAGCTGGAAAAGATCAGACTCAAGAGGTTCCAGTTGGGAAAAGGACTGCATTGGCAGTTGGACGCCAGACCATGTATTTTATGTTTTTGTAAAAACAAACTAAAAAAAAAAACCCAAAAAACAAAAAAAAAAAACCTTGCATTTTGCTCATGCTCAGAGATATTGAGGGAGAGTGAGATTAAGGACAGGGAACTAATCAATCTTCAGAAGAAATTTCAAGGCATTCTAATGTTGAGTCAGTGGCATGGCTTCTGTTGGGGATTTTAGCCAGCTCTACCTTGAGAATCAAGAACAAATGGAATGATTCACATAGTTTTGATTTTGGCCAGAAAAGAGGCTCCAGTAAAATTGTTACCTGCAAAGATGGAGCAGAGTAGAACTTGGTTGTTGAAAAGATTAGCAGTTTAAAAGTCAAGAACTTTGAAACAGGACAATAGGAAAGATAGCCTGAGAGTATCACAAGAACCAGCAGGACTCAACACTTTGGAGCCTCAAAATGGCAGGTAAAAGACTGCTTTAAGAAAAAAGTCCCAGAATGGAGGCAGCCTAGGAAATGGAAATAGATTCCCTAGAATTCAGTTTACTGTGCTCAGTCATTTAGGCATTCAGAAGCTTCTGCAAGTACCATGCAAAAGGGCTCAGTTACTACTGAAACTGGCAGTAGACTTTGGCATCAACCACATGGTGCTGGTTTTAGATGCATGCATAATGCAAGAGTTGTGGGGTCAGGAAGGCTTCCACCCAGATTTCAGAAGAAAGCCTGGGAGGTTAGGCACTGTGCCCTGCTTATGAAGTTGTGAGGGTAAAGCCAAAAGTGCAGAGAGATCCCAGAATGTTGGAAAACCCAGGAACATGGAATGTCTGAAGAAAGCTGAAAAGAGGGAGCAAAGTTGGCCCAAAAGGGAGGCTATGAGGGCTATAGTACTGGTGGTGCCATAGGGGCAGGGCCACACAAGCATTTTGGAGTTCATATGTTGCCACATATTGCCCTGAGTGTTGGAAATGTAACTATGGGATTTAATGTTTGTCCTGATGAATTTTGTTCTTTCATGGATCCCATTCCTTTCTGTCCTCTTCTTTCTACCTTTTTGAATGACAATCTTTATGCTGCACCATCGTATTTTGGAAGTGTTTGGCTTCACTTTCATTTTTCACAAGGGCTTGAAGCTAAGTGTTTGTCTTAAATCATAGAGGAGACTTTGGAGTTGGAATTTTAAGCAAACTTGAAATGTTTTGAGTTTGGCAACTATTAGAGATCGGCTAAATGCATTTTGGATAAATGGATATGCAAAAGTATTGTGGATGCTAGGTGCAGAATATTATGGTTGATATCTAGATGTCACCCCAAAGCCTCAAATTCCCCAGTTTTTCCAGGCAGATAAACAAGACACTTAGTTGTCATGGAAACAGAGGAGCAAAGACACAAAAGAGGGTTGAAACTTCTTTAGAGGAGAATAATGACAGTTCTGGTCAGTAATAAAGATGCAAATTCTCTAAATATCTGTGCTGTATCCAGTAACAGACATGGCCTTCTCTGAGCCTCGTGCTGCTTTCATCATCAGAGATTTTTAGTCAACTTGAATAAGTTTTGACTTCGTGGTTCCTCTTCATAGACAGCAGGCACAGGGATGCCTATACTATGGGGTTTGAAAGAAAGAGGCACCTCTCACAAGCCTGACCAGAAGTGAGGATAAGAGGCAGCCAGTGTGGACTCACTGAAGGGTCATTTTACGGTGTATGAGTTTGATCCTGTGTCCCCCACAAAATCTTATGTAATTGTGGCATGGACAAGGTTGAGTCTGGCATTTGTGATTGGCTTGTTGTCTAGCACTGGGATTGGCAATGTCAGTGCTGCACCTTCCCAGGGGTGGAGCTGACATACAGTGTAAGGGCGAGAGGAAGGCGTGTCTCATTCACTCTGTGTCGGTGCATGCCTTGGTGTGTTGCAGCTGTCATGAACAGCTGCCCCTCAGCCACACCATGCTGCCTTGGAGCCAGGTGAATATGGACTGAAACCTCCAAGAACTGTAAGAAATAAACCTTTCCTTCCCTAATTTCGGGCATCAGGTATTTTGCCTCAGCAATGAGTGAAAATAACTAAGACATAAGGGAACTGAAGCACACTGTCCAGCAACTGTCAAACACAAGAGGTATCATGCTCATGCTTCTGGCTCAATCAGTTTCTATATGATGGCTGCTAAAATAATACAGGCCTTTATTGCATTTATTATCCATACATACCGCTTGTTTCCAGGAAAAATTTGGAAATGCCTAAGTAAAGCCACACATATATAACCATTGAAAGACTAAAATAATATACAAGGTAAGAAGAATGTAGTGAGTATATAGTTTAGCTTAGTCTTATAAAACTGAGCAATATTCTGTTCTCACTGATAAAGGAAAGAAGCAAGGAAGGAAGGAAGGGAGGGAGGGAGGGAGGAGAAAGATTAGGGTAGAGGAACAGTATGAATTCATGTATATATGTCTTCAGATGAAACAGAAAATCAGCAATCCAGAAATATATATTATATATATTTTCCAAACAAAGTCCAAAAAGGATATATATATATATATATATATACACACACACACACACACACACACAAACACACGTATGTGTGTGTTTGTGTGTGTGTGCTTTTGTAAAGGAGACTAAGTAATTCATAGTTGTGCAAAGGATGCAGATATATGCATACAATTGTGCATTTCTGAATATAAGCTGAAGGCAAATTAATACAGTTTTGAAAAGGTCTTCCTACAGGTAGCAATATAGTGATAATAGCTCCCACTTATTATAGGTCAGGTACCCATGATCTGAAAAGCTTGTGACCAGAAGAATTTGAATTTATAACTTTTTCAGATTTTGGAATATATATATATATATATTCCAAAATCTGAAAAATATATGTATTGTGGAGGGGACCCTAGTTTAAACATGCATTTCACTTATGTCTCACTTACACTTATATCCATACTACGAAGGTAATTTTATGTATTTAGTGTGCCTGCATTATGACAAAGACCCTTCGTATGAGACAAGGTAGAGAATTTTCCACTTTTGGTATCATGTCAGCACTTCAAAAGATTAAGATTTCAGAGAATTTTAGGGTTTTGGGGTTAGGGATGTTCAACCTGTATATGTTGATGCTATGTTGGGGCTTTACAAATATTTTTTTTCCAAAAGTTGTAAAGCTAAAAAGTGGACCTGGGCTGCCTGACTTAAAAGTACATTCTTCCCACTTTCCTTGCCTGTCATCAGACTGACTGTTAAGCTGATATAGAGACAGAGGTAGAGACCTGTGGGAAATGCTAGTTACCATATCCCGACATTGTCTGAGTGCATTTTGACACTAATAGGAGAGCAAGAAATTTGATCTGCATGTTCCTGACAAATTACCTCTATGCTGGTATTTTGCAAAAGAAAATTCAATTTTTTATGTCAGATCTATAAAAGGTAGTGCTGGTCTTCTTTTAAACAAAAACTAGAACCAGATATAGACTCTCCAAGATGAAGAGTAAATCCTCTTTTTGCACAAAGATAGGCCATGGGGTTGATGAGGAATGGGGCAAAGCTTTCTTAGGGAAGCCAGGTGATATTCCAGGTTCTACACTGTAAGGTTTAAAAGCAAAATACCTCAGTAAGCACTCTTCTTGAAAATGACTGAACCCGTCTCAACCTACACACAAAAGAAGTTTTTTACCTTGAAAAATCTACAGAAGGGTAGTCATGTAAACCATATGAAAGACAAACTTCATTTGGATCTCAACAACCACATAGTACCAGGAACTTGAATGATACCAGTTCTCTGTTTCTCACTTAACTTTTTCTCCCTCACTTAGTGTCTTTTTACTCTGTGCCAGTTTTTTTTCTAACACTGAGTCAGACTTTCTCCATGTGATAGAAATATGATCATTGACAGTTCCCAAGTTTCACATCTCAATTCCATCATGGGATGAGACTGCCTCACACACACTGCATCCCTTCTCCAAACAACAAACAAGCTACCCAAGGAATGTCTCTCATTAGAACAGTTTGCTTAGTTACACATCCCTGTAAGGATGCACATTTTCCAGGTAGCAGAGTTGTAGTAGATGGAGGAGTAATGCTCAGAAAATAGAGTTACTTCCTTCAGAATAAAGCAGGTGGTAGAGCAAAAAATAAATACACATCACAATATTGTCTTGACCAGAGGCTTTCAAAAGCAGATATCAACCCGCCATGCTGGGTCAGGGAAGCTCCAACCAGAAGACAACTATCCAGCCTTCCTGCTAAGTGGCATGAGCTGCATGGACTCCAGGAAGAGAAAGATCAATGCCTCCCAAGAATCCACCACGCTGGGGCAGGGAAGATGCAACCAGAATACAACAAACCAGCCCTCCTTGAAAGCAGCACAGCAGTGTGGACTCCAGGAAGAGAAAGATCAGTGCCTCCTGAGAATCCACCATGCTGGGTCAGGGAAGATTCAACCAGAAGACAACCAGCCAGGCTTCCCGGTAAGTGGCATGAGTGGCACACATTCCAGGAACAGAAAGATCAGTGCCTCCCCAGAATCCACCACGCTGGGTCAGGAAAGATCCAACCAGAAGACAACAAGCCAGTCCTCCTAGTAAGCAGTGCAATGGGTTCCAGGAATAGAAAAGTCAGCACCTCCTGTGAACTTACCAGCACGCGGGTTGAAAATCAACACCTCATCCCAACTCCCAGGTAAGCAACCTGCTGGTTTGGAGGCCCGACTAAGTTGATAGCAACTAAGGTACATAAAGCAACTAAATGCTTGCATCATTTGGTTGATTTTGCAGGCCTGGGGTCAGCAGTCTGAGCATCTAATGGGAGGATGACAGTATGCAATGTAGCAAATATGGGGGATTTCCTTCTGTCTTGTCTTTCAGCTCCAATATTGTTCTCATTGTTTTGCTTTATTCAATATTCTGTTTTGATTGGTTTTATTCTGTTTTGTTTATAGTTTGATTTTGCTATACATAATGGAATGGGCAACTAGTGTGAAGATAACAAGATATACTATAGTAGCTATTGTTTTCCTAGTATCCTGCTTTGAAGTTCTGTACCAATTCTACTGCTTTGTTTTGACTGATTTTGTTCTGTTTTGTTTTGTTGGATTTTACTATCTTTAAAATAAAATTTAAAAAATAAAAAATAAAAAGCAGATATCACCAACTGTTCAGTTATTTTATAAAATAGACTTAATATTTTATTTTACTGATGAATTACATGTTTATTTGTTATCTGATTGCAAAAGAGATTGAAGATAAAGATATTCATAAAATATACCAACATATGACCAATAAAATATTCCAATAAATCATAAACTACAAAGTATGTGAGTGTAGAAAAGGAAAAACAAGAAAGGGAGAACTATAGAAATGAGTTAAACGAAAAATGCAGGCATGTCATCCTTTTGAGCTAAACGTTTTACCCTATAGCAGTTGGCGGGAAAATAGAATATGGATTGATAACATAATTTATGATATCCATAACATAAAAAAGTCAATTTCTCAAGTAAGGCTAGTCCCTATAAACGAATACCAGAAATATTGAGGTATTTTATAATAAATGAGAAATACAGCAATGGCAATTCCATAGAAAGATACATAGAGCAGTCCCAGACAAGTCCAGAACAAAACAACAAAAACAATTTAAGAACAATAATTCTGTAGGGTCCAAAACAATACATTTTGGAAAAACATGTTTTAGTTCTCTAGAGATTTAACCTAATAAACAACTTCATTTATTTACTCAATTAAGAAATTTTGTGGAGTACCTAGTACTTGTCAGACACAGTGGGAGTAAAATAGGAAGGAATAACAGAAAAGTGTATTTTTCTGAAATGGTTCATAAACATTGTTTCCTTTAGCTGAACTTTTAATACTAGATACTTACATGACAAAGAATTCAAGAATGCATTCACTGGTAAGTAGCTAGCAATTTGTCTATTTTGCCAATTAAGAAAATAATTTACATAGTTCCTACAGGGAAGACCTAGGGTTAGAATGGATAATTTTTGAAACAGAATTTAAAGTATATCTTCCTGAGGCCATTCTACTTCCTCTTGGAGGCAAGTGGGTGCATTTCCACAGGCAGAATCAAGGTCACCCTTAAAATATAATGAATTTCCAAACTGCTCCAAATTTCTGTTTCAGATGAATTGACAATCATTTTAGCTGACAAATAAATCATAAGGCAACATACTGTATCTAAATGTCTGTCATGATGTAAGATTCCTGTAAATACATGAGGACACCTGGGCTCAAACTCCTTGCTGACTTAACCACCAAGAGGAACTATTGTCAAATGTACATCCAGATTATTCGACAAGGTGACACTGTACACTGAATCTTAATAATTATGTAAAGACTGAGAACAACCAAAAATGATTTTGAAGTAGTTAACCATTTTTAGGGATCAACATAACCGAATTTCTGTTAAACATCCTACACTATGATTATAAAATTCCTATACTATGACTATTTTATGTATATGTATGAAAGTACTTGGCAAAAATTCATGGTGCCTTTGAAATATGTATTCCCATTTTGAGCAACCTGTATTCAGGTGGACCTGCCTGGATGCCACGTGTTAATTATGTTAAATAATTCATTCATCAAAGTGGAGTTATATAGCTTTGACTAGACAACAAGGTGAAATTTGAGTCTGGATATCATTGATAGTGATGAGGGAATATTATTACTAACATTATTGTTGTATTATTTTACTGTCATTAGCCAATAGGGTAAACTGGTCTGTAAAACAGTATGTCATTCCATAAGGATGTGTGTAGCATATACATCCTTAGTATTTGCCATGACAAGAGGGCATGCATCTAATTAATACAACCATTGTGCTAAGTCATTGGTTCCACTTAGTAATGGTGATCATTGATTCCACTTAGTAATGGAGATCAATTTATCATTTCTTATCCACTTTTGTCTTCAGATAGTTTGTAATAAAGTCTCTACACATTAAAAATCTGTTATTTATACTGAAATCATTAGGCTTGGATCATAAATCCCTATTAAATCAAAAGCTGATAATAGGTAATAGTGTATTAGGTTTCCTGTTATTGAGACACAGTATCGACTGGATGTATGCAGCTTAAAGGAGGAGAGGTTTAATTTGGCTCATGGTTCCAGAGGTTTTGTTCCATAGTTGGCTGGCTTCAAGGTCATGACAGAAGAAGGTGGCAGAGCAACGCTGCTTAGAGTTCAGGGCAGCAGAGAAGCAGAGCAGGGGAAGTGTCAGAGAGGAAAGGGCCAAGTGACTACATATAGTACTCAAGGCCATATCTCCACGACCCAGCCTAACACATTTTAAAATGTGCTTTAGTAATCGGCTAGGCACTTAATCCAATCAAAACAGCATAGATTAATGGTCACAATCAGAAATTAGGCAGAAATTCTGACCTTCTTTCTACCATTTTTGGGTTTTTTGTTCTTACTCAGATATAAGAGAATATAACAGTTATCCAGACGTAAAGCAGTTCTGCATAAATCTTCCTTACTGCTCATAAAAGTCATTATCTGACACATAGTACTCAGTAAATGTCTGTCAAATGGACTACACTGAGCAGATGACCATTATATAAAGGTACAGGATTTCCTTTTGAATACTTGCTGAAGAAATAATTCATAAAAGTGATTGACTTTGAATTGAGTGCTGCCAAGGATCTGGGTAAAGAAAAGTTCATTGATAAGAGCTCTGAGAAGTACGACTGGTTTAGCTTAGAGATGATTGTAATTCTAATATAAATTTCCAGTGAAGCCTGTCTATCCAGAAAACTCTGGAAATTAAATATTCTAAAACAAAAAGTAATGTATGTAACTAACTAATATATTCTTTTCACCTTGAAAATAGTTTGGCTATCTTTATTGTTTTGTTTCAATCATTTTAAATAAAATTTTTAATAAGTATGCATGCTTTATATTTTCTTAAGTAAAATTTACTAATCATGTCAACTTTTTCTTTCCTGCCACACAATGCTATTATGAACACCCATTTATGAATTATGAACAACAAAATTGCTATCAGGACTGAAATGTATAGTCGCAAGATTTTTTTTTTTTTTTTTTAGTATTTCTATTGGAATTTTCCCATACTCTCCTCTTCCATCAGGCACTCAAGCAATTACTTGTTTCTGCTTTCAGTATGTGTGATTAAGTGAATTCTATCACCATGGCTCAAATTGTGGGCTTGTCTTAGTTACTTTCTTCCCTCTGAGACATAATAACCAACACTCACAAATTAAAGGAGACATTTATCTTGGCTAACAGTTTGTAGAGGTTTCGGTTAATAGTTGACTGCCTTAAATTAGGGTAGTATGGCATAGAAGAATGGCAGAGAAGAGAGAGTCCATCGCATGGAAGGCAGATATAGATCAGAGATCAAGGGAAAAGGAAGGATATATATGCTTCCAGGCCACACCCAAGCAACCCACCTCTTCAGACCAGGTTTCACCTCCCAAAATTATATCCAATAATAAACATATCAGTGGACTAATCCAATGATGAGTATCACATACCCATGATCTAGTCACCTCCCTTACACCCTACTTATGAGCACATGAGACTACAGAGGTACATCTAGATATAAACCATAATATTCTGCCTCTGGCCCCCAACAACCTCAGGTACATTCATTTATTCAAAATGCATTTAATCCATCTCTAAGAGTTGCTGTCTTAGTTAATTTTCACTCATTGCTGAGACAAAATACCTGACGGCCAAAATCACAGAAAGGAAAGGTTTATTTCTTACAGTTTCTCGGGAGTTTCAGTCCATACTTAGTTGGCTCCAAGGCAGCATGGTGTGGCGGGGCAGCCATTCATGGTGGCTGCAAGAAGCAAGCATGCTGGGGAGAGAGAAAGAGGCAGAAGTGCAAAAAGAGGAAGACCCGCCTTCCTTTACATTGTATCTCAGCTCCACCCCTGGGTGGGTGCAGCACTCACATCATCAGTCCCGGTGCTAGGCAACAAACCAATAACAAGCGCCAGACTCAGCCCCATCAAAAGTATATGAGGCCTTGGGGGTACATAGTATAACACCCAATACAGTTGCCAAAGTCCAAACAGCTTCAGCAATGCTGAAAACTCCAAGTCCAAAGTCTTCTTTGCAATTTAAGGCAAACTCTTAGGTCTGAACCTCTATAAAAATGAAAAGTTAAATACTCCCAACGTACAAAAGGCCTCCCTTTTCATTTCAAAAGGGAGGACTAGGGGATAGAAAGGAATGGGACCAAAGCAAGACCACAATCCAGCATGGCAAATATTAAATCTTATAGTTCTAATCTCATAGTTCCCTATTGAACACTGGAGGCAAATCTGGGACAAGATGTGAACTCTAAAGGGCTTGGGGTGGCCCTGTTCCTAAGTCACTTCCAGTGGTTATAGACATTTTGGCTTCTCTTTTGGGTCAACTCTGCCACACCTTACAGCTTTCCTCATTCACATTACTGGCTTCTCCAAACTTCTGGGGTTTCCAGAACCTTCAGCTTCATACTCACAATTTCACACACTGCACTCTGGGGGAACACTGCCTGCCCAACCCTCCCAGGCTTTCTTCTGATATCTGGATGGAAGCCTCCCTGACCCTACCAACTCTTGCATTTGGCATACATTTTAAACTAGTACCATGCAGCTAATGCAAAGGTCTGTAACCAGCTGAAGCAGTAATGAGCACTTTGCATCTTGCTGATGGGTCCAGAGGCCTCAGAGTACCTGAGTGGCTGAATAGAAAAACTAAATTCTAGGGAATCAATTCCCATTTCCTAGGCTGCAGTCATTCTGGAGCATGATGCCTTGGGATTCTCTCCTCAAAGCAAAGTGTTTTCACTGCAAAGAGTGGAGTCCTGCTGGGTCTTGTGATATCTTCAGGCCATCTTTTCCATTGTCCTGTTGTGAAGTTGACCTTTTAATACGAATCTTTCCAGTAACCAAGTTCTCCTCTGTTCTAGCTTTCTTTCTGGCCCAACTCAAATTTTTTTCAATCTTGCTTCTGAGTCATTTGCTCTTGATTTTCAAGGTAAAGTTGGCTAAAAGCCCCCAATGGTGTCCATGCCATGGCCTCAACATTAAACTAGCTTGAAATTTGTTCTGCCAGATTAATTAGTCTGTGGCACTTAATCTTAGTCTCCTACAAAGACTCTAGACACGACGCAAACAAAGACAAATTTTCCTTCAAAGTATAACACACATTGTTTGGAATTCAATGGCCAATGCAGTCCTTATTCCTAAAGAAAATCTCCTGAACCTGGTCTATGCAACTGCGTTCTATCAGCATTCTGGTCTTCTGAGCTCTAAGCAGAATCTCCCATCAAGCTCAACTTAAGGAATTTCAGAACTGTTTCTTCAGTTTGAATCTCAAAGTCCTTCCAAATTCTACCCAAAAACCAGTTCCAAAGGCTTCTGAACCACACAGCCATGTAGCATCATGGCAACAACTCCACTTCTGGTACTAAAATCTGTTTAAGTTACTTTTCTCATTTTTGGGACAAAATACCCAATACCCACAAGTTTGTTTTTGTTTGTTTATTTGTTTGTTTCCCACAAGTTAAAGGAGGAAAGGTTTAGTATAGCTCACTGTTTTTAGAGGTTTCAGTCCATAGTCAGCTAACTCCAAGGGAGAGTGGCATGACATAGGAAAAGCAGTCAATGGCATGGCATCCAGGAAGCAGCAAGCAGTGAAGCAAGCCTCTTTTTCATTTTATTCCATTTAGGCCACAAGCCTCTTCAGTTGTGCAACCCATACCCAGGGTAGACCTTCCCATTATCTTCAGGTAGAACTATGCTAAACCAATCAATGGACTAATTTAGTACCACATACCCTTAGTCCCAGTATCACACATCCTAGATCCAACCATGTCCAAGAAGCCCCTCCTATGAGCACACAAGGCTTTTCAGGGACATCTTGATATAAACCATAACAGATAATATATATACTCTCTGTGATTGTCTAAGTCATGAAATGGTGATAGTGATACAGAGAATGAAGCTAAAGAAAACTTCTATATCATTGGTGGCAATGTAAACTACTACAACCACTATGAATATCATATGGAAGTTTCTCAAAAACCAAAACTAGAAATTTCATTTGACCCAAATCATCCGCTTGCAAGTTTCTTCCCAAAAGAGTTAAAGAGATCATATTATAGTGATACATGTATACCCATGCTTATAGCAGCATGGATTATAAAAACTAAATCTAGAAAGCAGTCTGTATGTACATCAACAGATGAATTGATAAAAAAAAATTGTGGTATCTACACACAGTGGAGTACTACTCTTCTATAAAGAAAGTTAAACTTGAGTCATTTGTAGGAAATTGGATATACTTTGAGGTTAAATGAAATAAATGAGATACACAAGCTTAAATGTCACATGGTTTCTCCTATATGAGAAATCTAAATTATAAATAAAAGAGCAAAATAAAAGATAATATCAAGTAGGGAAATACATCTTTCTCAAACGAAAAGGGGGTCAAGAGATAGAGAGAAAGAGGGGAGGGAAAGTGGATGATAAAAAAAGTTAGAATGTGTTGATTACATGGACCATTTCCACACAAGGAATGTAAACAGTATGTACTGCAAACAAGTACTAATAATTTTTTAAAATAATATTTCATAAAATGTTTTTTGTCACATTCAACAATTTCAATAAGGAGTGGTTTATTTCAGTTTAAAATTTCAGAGGGTTCAATCCGTGCATGGCCAGCAGTCTCCAATGCAGAAACAGCATTGTGGACTAAAGTTGCTTAACCCATGGTAACCATGAAGCAGAGACAGAGAAGAAGAAGGGAGAAGCCAGGGACAATATGCTCTTCCAGGTCATCCCCTCCAGTGACTGACCTTCAACAAAGCCCCTTCTCCTAACAGCACATTCAGTTATGAACTCATCAATGGCTTCATCCACTGATGTGTAAAATGCCCCTGTGGTCCAATCACCTTTCACAATCCCTACCTCTGAATACAAGAGACTCTGGGGGGTATTTTATATCTAAATCCTAACAATATGTGATAAAATAAAAATATGAGAGAATTCATCACAGGAGATAATAATTGTGCATCTATTTATATTATTATTTACTTAATGTCTATTTCTTCCACTATTCTGCAAATTCTGTACAGTCAAGGAATGATGTAACTTATTCTCTACTTAACTTTGTATTTTAACATAAGTTGGCACTTAACAGGTGCTCAGTGAAAATTTTCAAACAATTCAATCAAGGCATATATTGATCAGAAAGCACTACTTTATGATGTGAAAGACATGGGATCAGGTTCATAAGACTCCCTTCCTTCCTAACTATATGTGACTTCAGACAAGCCATTTACTGACTCAGAGCTTTTCATGTGAAAAGTAAAGGTAAGAGCAGTCTGCCAAATAAGTTTGGAAAGTCAACCAAAACACTATATTGAGAGTATTTACTAAACCATGAGGTATTAAATTATTTTGTGAAATTATAGAGATATATAAATTAAATTTTCAAGAATGAATAGTATTATATTACAGCTTCTGTTGCTTAATTTAAAAACTTAACAACCATAATCCTCAATTTCTGCTAATATTCCCTAAAGTTAGATCATCAGACATGCATCTTCTGGCTAAAGTATATCTATGGAGTATCTTTTCTAAGAAATTGTGCTTAATTTTCCTTAAGCCTGTAGATCTAATTACTGATTTACAGGAAACATGGTGTGATGGGCAATCAATATACTGCCGAATAAGGGAAAATTTACCATACAAATAACCTGGTTTCTTTAGTAAAGAAATTTTAAAGGAGAGGGGAGAGAAGAGAGAGGAGAGAGAAGCAAGGGAAAGGGAAGGGAAGGGAGAAGAAGAGAGAGAGAAAGAGAGATTGAAACTTGTTTTATGGAAATTTTAAGAGAAACATCAACAAAGTTTAATGTACAGCATGCAACGTGGTTTATTCAATACATTTTTAGGAAATTAAAATGAAAAGGAAAAAATAAAGATAAAGATGGGTTTCATGAAAAATAAATGTTTTTACTCCTTACAAATCATTAAAAGAATGAAAAGACAATCCATAGCTAGAAGGAAACATTTTCAAAACACATCTAATAAGACTTTTACTCAAAATATATAGCGAATTTGCAATGCTCCATAATAAGAAAAAAAATATCCTTTTAAAAAATAGGCAAATTGAAGAAATACTTCACTAAAGAGGAAATAGAACCAGCAAGTAAGCATATGAAAGAATGCTCAACAACATTAGAAAATTCGAATCAAAACCAATATGAGATACTATTACATATCTATTACAGTGGTTACAGCTAAAAGGGGAAAAAATGGTTGACAATACTAAATATTGATGATGCAGAAAAACCTAACTCTCATGTACTGCTGGTAAGAATGCAGAACAGTACATTGTCAAATGATACTTTCAGCAGTTTTTTTTATAAAGCTAAACATGCATTTACCGTATGATGCCACAATCATATCCTCAAGAGACTTTTCTAAATTGATTAAAAGTATATGTGCATATAAAACATCTCTACATGATTGTTCACAGACAATTATACACAATTGCCAAAAACGTAGTCATCCAAAATTCTTCCAACAGGTAGGTGATGAAACAAACTGTAGTACATTCACACAATAAAGTACTACTCAGCAAGAAAGGAAAATTACTAATGTAACAGCAGCAACATGACCAACATGGCGGAATCTCAAATGCATCATGCTACGTAAAAAAATCAGTGGTTGTCAGGGTTAGAGGGTGAGGAGGGGTATAACGAAGGGGCACAGGGAATGTTTTTGCAATGATGGCAATATCCCATATTTGGTTGCTATGGTGATTACAAGGTTTGTTAAAATACAGAATTCAGAAGAGTACATTCAGAAGAGTACAAGAGTGCTTATAGCTTTATTTCAAAAAGAAATTTCAGTGTGGGGATTTAATTTGTTTCTGATTTTTATAAAATTTAGAAAAATTTTATAAGACAATTTGGAGTATATGAGCACTGACATGATGTTTCATGATGAGTTAAAATTTTTAAGACATTGCAGTAATATTGATGTATTTACAGAAATTGTGCATGACTCAGAGATACATAAAGAAAAGACATAATGCTTGGAATTAGCTTCTAAATGATGTAGGTGGGTCAATCGATGGGTACAGATGATAGGAGGTCATTAAATAAAGGATTTCCCCTAATGAAACATTTTTAAATGTGAAATAATTTTTATAAAAAGTACAACTCCTTCACTCAATGAAAAAAGAGAAAAAATACAGAAAAAATTTTTTGTTAGAGGACCTAAGGCAAATGGGGAAATTCACGGTATAAAAATAGTATTTTAAACTGGGTATAGTGGTGCATGCTTGTCATTCCAGCACTTAGGAGGCTAAGGCAGGAGGATTTCTGTGAGTTTGAGGCCAGCCTGGGCTACAAACTGAGTTCAAAGCCAGTCTGAACTATATAGTGAGACCTTGTATCAAAAAAAAAAAAAAAGTTTATAAAGTTCAAGGAGTGATTTGGGCATATCCATTGACATCGAAACTGGACATTCATATACTGGAATCAGTTCATTCTTTCAGATGCTTGTCTGACCATATTAAGACAGATTTTGCAAAATACACACTAACCTAAAAAATTTGCTACTAACAGAAGTATGTAAATTTCTGTCATTTCTTGTTGTCTTATCAATGTTTACTGCCTTCTATTTTTATTCTCCTATTTATTATGACATACATTTTGTTTCATGTAGTCTTGCTTCAAACTCTTGAAAGTACAACTGTTTTCAGAAGAAAGACATACGTCAGATCTTACTACAGCATACTTAAGAATTGTACGGGGCAAAGTTCTATAATACTCTCTTTCATTAACTAGAATTAAAGAAAGCTTCCAAGTGCATATAGCCTTCAGTCTTTTAGGATGCCTTTGTCCTTCATGGGCAGGACAATCAGGGAAGCTAAGAGGCTGGGCATGAGAGCCATGGCCCTGAAGCAGTGTTATGAGTAAAACAGTGGACCCGCGCCAGCCCAGCTTGGGCCAAAGGAGACAGCCAGCAGCAGCCAAGCCAAAAATTGTTGGGCAAGAGCACGGGTCACACAGTCAGAGGCAAATGGGCTTGGGAGGTCAAAGCCAAGCATGACCTCTTGAGGCCACCAGACAGAAGTCCCTCCACCATCACAGGGCATTCTTGAAGCAATTGTATTTCAAGATCTGTGTCCAACTGTATTACATTTTTTAGCCCCTAGTGCTTCTAAATTATAGTGAATTCCTTAGCTTTTGCCTCTTCTTCAGCTTATTCTAAGTCTAATGCTGATATTAATACTAACCAAGTGAGTTCGAGGCCGGCTTGGGCTACAGCGCGAGTGCAAGCCCGGCCTGGGCTACATAGTGCGACCCTGCCTCCAAAAACCAGGGCCGGGCCTTTGGCTCAGTGCCTTAAGTGCCTGCTCTGGCAGGCACGAGGTTATGAGTTCAATGCCTAGTGCCGCGCACAAAAAAAAAAAAAAAAAAACAACCTACTAACCAAGTATTGATGAACATTCATCTGGGCAAATTACAGTAAATAACTTGGAGTTACTGACTTACGTGGGAGATATACTTTTTAAAAAGCATACTGCCTTATTTCCAAATATGATTTCAAAAATTTTCCTCTGTTGTTAGAAAGTGGTAATGTTATTTTTTCATGTAATTCATAGTACAGCATTAAATATCATGGTTATTAATAATGTTAAAAGATTTGTATATGAAATGAGACAAAATCTTTGCTCCTTAAATCACAAATACTGCAAAATACAATGAAAAGAGATGATTTTTGGGGGTGCCTTTCAATGTAACATTAGAAACTAAACCACCAATCTGAGCACCATTGTAAGCAGAATGTCTTTCTTACTTTTTTCTCATTGCTTGGACAAAATACCTGACACCCAAAATTGAGGAACAAAAGGTTTATTTAACTCACATTTCATGTAGGTTCCGGTCCATAATCAGCTGGCTCCAAGGCAGGGTGGAGTGGCATAGAGGCAACACTTCATGGCAGCAGAAGACAGCAAAGCAACACGTGCAAGAAGGGGAGAAGCAAGCCTCTTTTCCTCCCTTGTACAGTAAGCAGGCTACCGCGCCCAGGACGGGTGTAGCACTCACTCCACCGCTGTGCCCTCCTCTTGCACAGGCTGAGGATGTTTACAAAGTAAAGATCCTGGATCTCTGCTGAGCCTCTTAAATTTCTAAACTGCTCAAGTTGACATGATATATCAACCGTAACACAGATGATGAACGTATCTTGTTGTTTTTTTCCTCTTCTAGCATCTACTTATCCCCACCTAAATCTTAGGTGCCTCTCCCATTCTATGGCCTTGCCCTACAAATCCTAGAAGCTTACTAGATGGACCTGTTTCCTCATCTTTTTATCACCACAATCTGCTTTCATTCCCTTTCCTCTTCTGTTTATGCACATAGATTTTAAGTGATTTTGTTGCCACCTTGAAAAAATATAATTTTAGTAAGAAGCAATAAGCAAGGAACCTTGATCTTTCATCAGCTTTCCTGTTACATGTAGCCATAGAGATTAGGCCAGAGATTTTCTTTCTTTTTTTTTTTTTATTTATTTGAGCGAAGAGAAACAAAACAAACAAAAACAACAACAACAAAAAAAAAGACGACATATATAATAAAAACAACAAGCAAAAGAGACAAGCAAACGACTAGAGTAAATACACAACATCGCAGGTTTACACAACCGGTAGATAGAAGCTTGACAATGGTTGCAATATTGCGCATCGTTATCTTTAAAATGGTTTCTTACATTAACAGATATAGACATGCAAGATTGATCTAATCATATGAGTATTAATTGTTCTTTCTCAATAATGAATACATTCAGCAGTGTTCTTTTTAGTTATCTTACATATACATATATACAGG